>JAJAGP010003838.1:0-63386 GCA_025084515.1 Ancistrus triradiatus | reverse complement strand
TCTTGGAGTGATCTTTGTTGGTCGGCCACTCCTGGGGAGGGTAACAATGGTCTTGAATTTCCTCCATTTGTATACAATCTGTCTGACTGTGGATTGGTGGAGCTCTTTAGAGATGGTTCTGTAACCTTTTCCAGCCTGATGAGCATCAACAACTTTTTCTGAGCTCCTCAGAAATCTCCTTTGTTCGTGCCATGATACACTTCCACAAACGTGTTGTGAAGAGCAGACTTTGATAGATCCCTGTTCTTTAAATAAAACAGGGTGCCCACTCACACCTGATTGGCATCCCATTGATTGAAAACACCTGACTCTAACTTCACCTTCAAATGAACTGCTAATCCTAGAGGGTCATTTTCCTCAATAAATAAATGACCAAGTATAATATATTTGTCTCATGTGTTTAACTGGGTTCTCTTTATCTACTTTTAGGACTTTTGATGATGTTTTAGGTCATGATTTTGCAGAAATATAGAAAATTCTAAAGGGTTCACAAACTTTCAAGTGACTTAATTTATTAATTTATTTATTGATTAGTCTGGAGATGTTTCTTTTCCGGTGTAATTTTTTTTTCCCCATATTGATTGATTGATTGATTGATCTTCTCCTCACACATCATTTAGAATGGTATTTTTGACGTGTCACAGTGAGATTGTTCTGGTGTTAGAAGACAATTAAGCTCGTCTCGTATCGTGGTGTTTGGGTTAATAGGCAATTTTGATCTAATTATAGACTTACTGCAGCGTAATGAGGAATCACATGGAGTCAGTCAGAGTTAGCATCAGCGCTACAGCAGCTCCTGCTCTAGACAAGAACGCCTGGTCATAAAAATAAATCCAAATCAAAGAAAAGTATTCAATAAATACCAGCATATAGAGACATTTTATCAATCATTATGTGAGGTAAAAGAAAAATCAAACCTCTAACATTTCCAATCACAAACATTAACATTCCCAAGCATACACAGATTCTGAAACACCAGTAAACACTAGCATTCTCAAAGACACCACTTCACAGACACTAACATTATCAAACACCAACAAGCACTAACATTATCAATCAGACAAACCTTCTCAAACATCACTAAACACAGTTTTTCTCAAGTAGACAAGCCTTCTCAAACACTAACACTCCATCTCCATCACAATTATAAATATCCATCACACTCTCAATAAAACATTTTCAAACACTAACATTATCAAACAGACACAACTTCTCAAACACTAACAAATACTAATGTTATCAATCAGACACGACACACACACACACTGAACACTAACAATTCACAACTTTCTCAATAAAATATTCTTAAACCCCAGCAAATACTAACATTATCAAACACTGCCATTTTAAACAGGAACACATTCTCAAACACTAACATTATCAAACACTAACATTATCATTCAGACAAACATTCTCAAACACCAAGACATTGTAACATTCAAACGCACACCTCCTCAACCACCAACAAACACTAACATTATCAAACACCAACAAACACTAACATTATTATTCATACATTCTCAAACACAACACAGTTACATTATCAAACACACACACACACTTTCTTCAAACACCTAAAAACAAACTCTCAAACACACACCTCCTCAAACACCAACAAACACTAACATGCAACACTATCAAACCACAATGTTCTCAATACAACATTCTAACAAACACTAACATCATCAAACAGACATTCTCAAACACAAACATTAACATGATCATGTACACTTCAAATACCAACAAACACTAACATTCTCAGACACACTTTCTTCAAACACCAAAAACACAAACTGTCAAACACACACCATCTCAAACACTAACATTCTCACACAGACACACAAATTAAATACTAATCAAACCACAGCAAAAAACATTCTAGCAAACTCCAACAAACACTAACATTCTCAAAAAACAAACACTAACATATTCAAAAAAATGAACACCAACCTTCTCAAATAAACAAAAACACTAACATTCTCAAAAAAACAAACACTAACGTTCTCAAACACATACTTTCTCAAATTCCAACAAACATTCTCAGAGAAACACCTTCTACACTATAAAAACACAACTGTATCAATGGCACACACATTCTCAAACACACACACACACACACACACCTTTTCAAATACTAACATAATCCAGTGCTATCCATAAAATTAAACAGATATGAATGTTTATTACCAAACACTGATGTTACCAGCATTATTTATTGATGTGGATTTGATGGTGTTTGGTGAATATTGGTGTTTAGTTGTGACGGTTGCTAATGACGGTGAGTAAATGATGGAGTTTTGATGGTGTTTTATCGTGAACTCTGATGTTTTATTGGACTTTTATGAAGCATAGATATATATATATATATACATATAGGTGTTGGTGTTTAAGAATACCAGGGTGATTTGGTCGTCCGAGTTAAAGGTCCAGTCATTGGATCGTGTTTCTATAATAACAGCTTACAGATTAAATTCCCTCTGCTGCTTTTCTCAGTGACGTTACACCTGTAGTAATAGTAGCTATTGAAAATAACAGCTAATTTTCTGTGTGTGTGTGTGTGTGTGTGTGTGTGTGTGTGTGTGTGTGTTCCGGTGCGCTGTCGGAGCCCATTATACTCACTTTGCTCTAAAAGTGCTCTTGTTCAGCAGCCAAATCACAAACAGAGAGGCATTAGATGGCTAATATGGTCCAATGTTGCTAACACAGGAGCTCATTTTGCTGCGCCTAATAGGACCTGATGAAATTCAGCGTACCAAACGAGGACACACACATAGACACACATATCACACACACACACACACACACACACACACACATTTGTCTCTGTGACGAGGTGGGAATTTTCCATCGATATAATAATACTGTAGCTAATTAATTCTGCACCATTTCAAATGAAAGTTATAGCTTTTTTTGTAAGTAAGCTCATTTCTCTCTGCAACAAGGTAAGACATGTAGCTGAAAGTATTGAGACACAAACTGACACGTGATCAAACTTATTGGAACACAAACCCATATGTGGACAAAAGTATTAAGACACAGACCAACATCTGGTCAAATGTATTGGGACACAAACCAATATGTGGCCAAAAGTATTTGGACAGAGGGACACGTGGCCAAAAGTATTGGACCATAAACCCACATCTGGTCAAAAGTATTAGGACACAAACCAACATCAGGATTAATGTATTGGGACACAAACCGATATGTAACCAAAAGTACTGGGACACAAACTCACATATGGACAAGAGTATTGGGACAAAAACAAACATGTGGCCAAAAATATTGGGACAAAAACAACCATGTGGCCAAAAATATTGGGACACAAACCCACATATGGACAAGAGTACTGGGACAAAAACAAACATGTGGCCAAAAGTATTGGGACACAAGCTAATATGTGGCCAAAAGTATTGGGACACAAGCCCACATGTGGTCAAAAGTATTGGGACACAAACAAACATGTGGCCAAAAATATTGGGACACAGACTGACACATGGACAAAAATATTGGGACACAAACCCACATGTGGCCAAAAGTATTGGGACACAAACTCATATATGGACAAGATTATTGAGACAGATCAACATGTGGTCAAAAATATTGGGACACAAACTTGCATGAGTACAAAATTATTGGGACACAAACCAACAATTGGCCAAAAATATTGGGTAAACTGACATGTGGCCAAATATTGGGACACAAACCCAGAACCAGCAAGATTTCTCTAAAACCTCCTTCCTGACTCTCCCTGAAAAACTGGAGCCACTCTAAAAACTATAAAGGGTAAATGGTGTTGGAACTGCAGTGTTTACCTGGAACATGTCGTAAACAGAGCGCACCTCCATCCCGGCGTGTCGAGTGAGCATTTATACCAAACCCCCAGTTCATTTACAGGGAGGATCAGGAACAAACAGTACAATAATTACGATTCTCCAGCCGGGCCGGCGCTCAGATCCATTTCAGCCTGCGCTTTGTTTGAGGGCTGCACAGCAATTTGGCCTGAAAATGGACCAGAGACGCAAATTCACAATTCTCCACACCTGCAGATCTGAGGACACGGCTTTTTCTCAGAACGGCGCACTTTTCAAACAGCTGACGAAATGCAGAGCAACGGCCTACAAACTGGCAAGCAGCACTCTTTTTAAAAAAGCGAAAAAAAGAAAAGAAAAGCTCTGGGGCTTTTAGAAGCTTCCCGAAAAGCTTTCTGCATCGTAACAAGGCTTCAGTCGGGCACGACCAGCGATGAGATGTTTTTACCAAAAAAGCTTTCTCTTTGTGTAGATCTGACACAAATGTGACCAGCTGAATTCAGTCCGGGGGAACAGAAACACCACGTCAGTGCCTGTCAACTCAAAACACGAAAACGAAAACCTGTCAAAGTCCAAACACTCCAGAGTCACAACCTAAGAGAAGCCGTGTTAGAACTGAACCCATGAGACGCTTCTTCATGGATCTTTAATAAATATAAACTGATTACACCAATGGTGAGGAATAAACACCACTAATGCCCATCAAATACAATTACACTCCAACATTATCCAGTATACACCATCACAAAAGAATATTACTCATCAAACATAAAAAATCACTATCGTATAGCATCACATCAAACACCAGTAAACACCAACATTCACAATCAAACCCCAATGCTGACTATAAACAAAATCATTCTCCATCAAACACCAGTAAACACCAAACTAACTGAACACACACATCTAAGACAATCTCCGATAATACGCATTAAAACCATTAATTACCTGACATCAACACCAAACACCAGTGCCAACATTCATCATCAATCAACACAGACTGCCAAACACCAACATTCAGATCAAACACCATCACTCATCATCAAATGCCAGCATTCATTAACAAACACAAACACCATCGGCTTCCAATAATCATTGTCAAACACCAACATCATAAAACGTTATAGATTTATCATCAAAAACAAATATTTGCCTCCAACAATCACCACCAAACATCAACAATCATCATCAAACGCCAAGAGCCATCATAAAACTTGTATAGCTATTGTATAGCATAAATATTGTATAGCTCCAACCCAGCAGGTGGGGCTGTAGCCACCTGCTGCTCTGTGCTCTATATATACCCCTCTTCCTGTGCACTTCCTGTGTCTGGCTTCTTCACATGTTGGCTCGTCTTGGCTCCCTGGCTGGTTAGTCTCCTTCTCCTGCTTCTTTGTGCCTTGGTCTCTGCTATTCGTTTGTTATTCGTCTCATGTTTTGCAGTGTGTTATTATTAGCCTTGTTGTTGTGTTAGTTAGCCTTCCTTGTTTGTTAGCTTTGCTAGCCTTTTGTTGTTTGTGTCCCTTGTTAGCTCTAGCCTTGGTTGTTATCTTATGTGTGATTGGTTTGTTTGTGTTTGTCCTCACTATGTTCACTGTAAATAAATCTTGTTCACTCGCGTGTACGTCCGCCCCCCCTTGCCCCCCCTTGCCCTAAGCATGACATGCCCAAATTAATCATTACACACCAAGATTAGCCATCAAACGCCAACATTCTTCATCAAATGCAAACATTCGCCATCAAACACCCAACATTTATGCAAACACAAACATTCAACACACCTTCAGCTGCTAGTTATCACCACCAATCATCATCAAACACCAACAGTAATCAAACACCAACATTTTCCACCAAACACCAAGCCTCACTAAATCATATCATTGAACATTAAACATCAGCTATCACTTTTTTCACTATCAAATTTTGAAATGAACACCAGCTCTCACCATAAAGAAAAACACTGAGAATTAAATACCAACCTTCTGCATCAAACACCATCATTCACCAACATCTCTACTGAATACCAAAATACAATCAGAACACCTGCAATCAATCCTAACATCAACATTTACTGTGAACCCCGACAACCACCAACACCATCAGTATGATCACCAACAAGACCATGAGCAAGAGCATCCATTTTAATGCCTAATTTGAAGGGTTTAAAACAGTCAAGTACAGATTTTCCATCCCACATACATTAGAGAACGTTGGTGTTTGTCTTGTCCTATCCTCGTTCTAAACTCTGATCTGAATTATTGTTGTACAGATGCACAGATATTTACTAACATGTCAGATCCTACAGTTTCTGGTATCTGAGATGTTTCCTAGCGATGCTCTAAAACATGCGGGATTCTGTATTTGGGATATAAATGATGTTTATTTTCGACTTATTGCTGGTATGCAAAAGACAGCGACGGTTAGCAGGTGTTAAAGTCGCTGAATCCACATTTCATGCCCCGCCTGATGTAAAATGAAGGCAGGAAGTGGCGCCGTATGGAACACCGATAAGCCCTTTAATCCTGATCGTCCTGGAAGTGTTCCCATTTTCCGAATGCAGGATCCTCCGAGATAGTCACCCTGAACCGGAACACTCTTCTAGGACATTCTTTATCTTCACATACTCTAACAGTTTAGACTTTAGGTTCATAATAAACACCGGCTCTTATTTATCCAGAAAAATCTCTCTCTCTCTCGTTAGACGTTATGACGTAGCATTAGCATAAAAAGGTCAGCTATTCGTCTGTTCAGAGCATGCCAAACCTCCTGCTGACCCCCAGTCTGCCCAAAAGCAGTATCAACAAAAGCCTGAGTCTTTGAGGAGTAAAGATGATCAGAGGATCTCCAGTTCCTCACCTATTGTTTAAAAACAATGTTCCTCAAAGACAGACTGGAAGGGATTTATATATTCATCCCTCTACAGAGAATAATATCATTAAACCATTCAAGGAATCTGGAGGAATTTCCTAAAAAGCCTAAACTGAAGAGGGGTGATCTACGCTCCCTCAGGCGGCACTGCATCAAGAACCATCATTCATCAATAGCTGATAGAACCACATGGACAAGGGATTCCTTTATCAGACCTTTATCAAGCTCTACAATACAGAGTTACATTCACAAATGCCACTTAAAACGTTACTGTGCTAAAAAGAAGCCTTATGTTATAACCATGTCCAGAAGGGGCGTCGGCTTCTCTGGGCTCTGAGGCATCTGGGATGGACCATCATACAGTGGGGATGGGGATTGTGCTCAGACCCATCAGTGTAACAGATCGTTTTAGGACCAAAGAGGAACAAGTCCAAAAGCCAAGCTCTGTCATGGTATGGGGTCGGGTCAGGGCCCTTGGTAAAGGTCATTTCCTCTTCTGTGATGCAGCATTCATGTAGAAAAGTACCCTGAGATTTTAGAGCAACATCAGCTGCCTTGAGGACGACATCTTTATCAGGGACGTCCATGCATTTATCAACAACACAAATCAGGAAGTGTTGGGACTGAAATATTTTATTTGAAATCCCTTCCAGTCTGTCTTTGAGGAACACTGATTTTAAACATTAGGTGATAAACTGGAGATCCTCTGATCATCTTCACTCCTCAAAGACTCAGGCTTTTGTGGATGCTGCTTTTGGACCAAATCATGATCATTACTCATGTATCTGGTGCAGAGTTATTTATATTTTGCTGATCCTCTCTATGATGATGATGATGATGATAATGACGAAGATGTTTCTGGGTCAGACAGAGATTTATCCATGTGGATCTAAACATCTAAACGTCTTAAATACCTACAACTTAATCTTAATCAGATTTGATCCGTAATAAAACCCTGATGCTCATCTGCATTACTCCAGGAATTAGAATGAGCAATCGTGACAAGCATTATTAATATTAGTCATCATAAACTCTTTGCTCAGCCTGAGTCATGCCCTCAACTTAATTACGTTAGCCTTTGAATAAACCCTAAGCAAATCTCAGATCCTGTCCAATATCCACCCTAATATTTCAGTTCTATTCCACCAGATCTTTTCTCTAATATCCATGTTTTTAGAGGCAGCCTATAAGCTCTTGATGAGCTGTTCTGCCCGGCGACCGAGCCCTGATTGGTCAGCCTGATTTTAGAACAGGCTCCGATTAAACATTTTATGCAGTGACGCAGTATGTCAGTTTCGGACTCGGTGTGAAGGACGGCTTAAACATACATGTGTTCCTTGTCAAAACCTGAGGTGTTTTTTTTTTTTTTTTTTTTGTCGTCTGTAAAAATCAGATATAAACCATTTAACGTAGGCATCACACACTGTGTGTCAGTTTCTGTCAGCTCAGAGGTTAAGGTACTGGACTATGGACCAAAAGGTCCAGGGTTCAAATCCCACCTCTGCCACTGTTGGGTCCCTGAGCAAGACCCTTAACCCACAATTGCTTGGATTGTAAGACTGAATCAATTATAAGGGCGAATCTGAATCTGGATAAGGGCGCCTGCTAAATGCTGTAAATATACTCAGTTCTCCAGTGTTTTTTTTTCAGTTTCTTAACAAATATCTGCTCTGTGCCTGCTTCTAATGTTCATCTCCCGCTTTCTGCCCAAACATGACAGTCGGTAACACGACCACTTACTGATAAAGACCAAGTAAACAACGATGTTCTGTTCACTTATGTTAAGCTCCAGAGATGTGAACTAACCTACCGCACCGACACACAACTTGAAATTCTGCCACAGGTTTTAACTTTGTACATGTACTTACTGAAATCATTTCTGATGTATTGTACATACACATTAGCATCTTTGAAAGTTTGTTAGTTGAAGGTTTGCATCTAGGGGACTTACTGTATAATTATTGGATGTTAAACAGCGTATCTGTAGTCATATTATTATTTTTTATTAGAGAGCATGTGGCCCAAAACTTCACTGATAAAAACATGTTTGGACAGCCCTGTTTTAGAAGAAGAAAGTTTTATAGACAGCCGATCATGTGGCGTAAGCTCCTTGTGCGTTGCCGGTTTTTGAAACTTCTTTAAAACAGTGAGTGTGAGACTAAAGCGGTGAGTCGTTAGCTCGTAGTCATGCCCCCGTACGTTCTGTCTCTGTTTAAGCTCTGAAAGCAGAAGCAGAGCGAGACGGTTCTGACCTTTCTGTCCTCGTATGAGATCTGCTCCAGCCGGTCCTCGCTTCACCCACGTTCATATCAAACAGAGAGCAGAAGGTTACGCAGCGCTGACACATCACGTACAGTTAAACCATCGAACACGGAGCTCAACACACCGCTCTGAGACGGCTTTGATACGACTCCAAATCAGAAAAAAAACATTAGGACGGTGTGGAAAACGCAAATAAAAGGAAAACATGTTCCTTACATGTCCTTTCCAGTATGAACCTGTGAAATTTCACGTTTTTAAAATTTCATATCTTAATAAACATCCATTCTTGCATTTCAGCTGCAACACTGTCCTGTTTGCAAGGAAGGAAGGAATAAAAAATATTGGGCGTGAATATAAACACGACTCGTATCTTTTAATATCATTAAAAAATCACTAATCTTTTATTCTTTCTTCTCTGTTTTCAAGCCGTGGTGTCTGTGTCCGAGTTTAATTACCGGGGGAATAATCGAGCCTCCGGTGTTTTCTGTCCTCACCACTGGAAGCTCGTGTTTGTCTTTAACGCCACAAATGACCAAATAGAAAGGATTCGAATTAAATCAACATTATTAATACCCCAGGGCAGGGCAGCTGTTTGCTGGGTGTATTGATTAGGTTCTTCAGCACAGACGAAAACACACACACACACACACACACACACACACACACACACGTGTCAAATTAGCATTGGAACGACGACACACCCGAGGCCCTATGAATCGATTCTTGTCACTCTTTATTCTTCTTTTTATTTCTCTTTTGTATTTGATTTAAATCCTAGATAGCAGAGCGTCCATCATTAGTGGATTTCAAAAAGGGCTCGAAAGAGTCGCTTTGTCAAAAGATTCATTAAAACACTCAAGAGTGTCATTTGGTGTGATCTTCTCAAATTGATTCGCTGACTCATTTTTTGCTGAATCATTGTGAATCTTTGACAAAGCGACTCTTTCGAGCCCTTTTATAAATCCACCTCTAAATTTTTGACTCACCTTAAAGATTCTGTCTAAATTGCTTTCAGCTATGTGATTCAAGTTGTCCAGAGTTGGTGTTTGTGTCTGTGGAGTCAAATGACTTGCTTTAAAGAGTCATTCACAAGAGTGCAAATAAATGATTAGCTTGAAAGACTTGATTTGTTTGTGCTTGTGAATCTATTCAGGGGAGTCACTTTAAGTCGTTCATAAGAAGCAGTTTTGTTTAGCATTGTAAAATGTGATTCCCTCAAAGGAATCCTGAAGAAATAGATTCGACTCACTCACAGAAATTGACTCACTTTAAAGATTTGTTCAAAGTAACTAACTTTTTGTTCAACAGTGTGGATGTTTTGGTTTGGTTTGTACTCACAAATTGATTCACTGACTCACTTTAAAAAATCGATTCATGGTCCCATTCTAATCGCCTCAGGGTGTGGCTCCCTCAGCAAGAAACCAAGAAAGAAAACTCATTTAGACTAAGGAAATGATTAAAAGTCATTTTAAAGAGACTTTTAAGAGAAAGCCTGTCATTTGTAGCTGGGAGTGATTTGGAAAAGTTGATACATTTCTGAATCCATACAGGTCATCAATATAAGGACAGAGCACCAACTTTGAATCATTCCAGAAGCATGTAGCTGTAGTTTGCTGCTCTGTAGCGCCAGTGTGGTTAACAGTGGTATTGCGGTCAGATTACAAAATTTCTTTAAATTTTTTTAGGTGTTTGTTGTATGTAACGCAGCAGACTGTCTGAGAAATTCAGATTCCCTGAGGATGGCACCTCAGTCACGCTTAATTAGAGTAATTAACAATGAATTAGTGACGGCTTCATTGATTATCCATGACGCGTTCATTATAACACGAGGTCAAACACGGACGCCGTTTAGGAAACTTTTTAATGTTGATGCTTTAACGTTAAAGTCACGTCTTAATGATACTCTGGACTCGAACCCGGGTCAGATCAGTGGTGGGTTAGGTTTTTAGATGGCTAAGTAATTTAGAGAATCTTCTCCTTTTTATTGTGTATAAGTGACAATGTGTGTGTGATACAGAGGGGGAGTCGAGTTTTAGTTCCGTGCACTCGAAAACATTTTAAAAGAAAGAAGCAAATAAATAACAGAAGGAAACAAACGAAACAAACAAACAATGGAAGGAAGGAAACAGAAAGAAAAAAGAAAAACGAAAGAAACAAAACAAAAGAAAGAAAGACAGAATAAAGCAAAGAAAGAAAGAAAGGAAACAAAAAAAGAATGGATGAAAGAAAATAAAAAAGGAAGCAAAGAAACAATGGAAGGAAGGAAACAAAAGAAAGAAGTAAGGAAAGAAAATGGTTAGGCTCTGCTAAATAATCTGCAGAAACGCTCTGGTCCTTTTTATTGCGTGTAAGTGTGTGTGTGTGTGTGTGTGTGTGTGTGTGTGTGTGTGTGTGTGTGTGTGAGAGAGAGAGAGAGATACAGAGTGGGTGAGTCGTGTTTTCTGCATGGCTGCTTAAGTGGGTTGGATCTGTTTTTACACACACACACACACACACACACACACACACACACACACGGCTGGATCCAGTACAAACTAGTTCACCTGATGCAATGGGCACAGCTTATGTAACACACACACACACACACACACACACACACGACGTCACGATGCATCTCAGCACGTCTAACACGCATAGCAATGCAGCCACGACACGACGAAGGCACGACCAAAAGTATTTAATCCCTGGAACTTCTGACTGTAGGCGTCTGTGAGTGAGGAGCCGCTTAACAAACCAGGGCTGATTCGTGTCAAAAGCAGGAAACGCTGCACATCTGCTGCTCAGCACCTGATCAGGACCATCAATATTTTTAGTTTTCACATGATTGCATGTTCATTAAAGCTCTAATGAGCAATCAGCGCATTATTTTCCTGAAGAGGGCTCTGTCGTCTAACGCTAATTACAACAAGCAAATGGTGGATATGGAAATGTGAGCGTGTGCGCACACACACACACACACACACACACACACACACAAAATCAGAACATCTCAGATTTTTCAAGGCTCTGTAATAAATCAGATTAAATTCCAGTTGATGATTCATAAAAGGATTCCAAAAAGCCAACAGCTGATGTGAGTCAGTTAGTCAGTTCATGGTTTTGCCAATCAGGTTTCTTGGTTTGTCTTCCTGCCTCTAAACTCTTCAACAGATAGAAATGTGTCGTCTGATTAAACACAGTGGCTGACCACAAGAGGGCGTATCTCTATAGCACTGCTCTATAAAAAGACTCTCAGAGGCTACTTTTGGGTAGTGTACCTCATGGTGAGATGATGCACTTGGAGTCATTTTGAAAGAAAGAAAGAAAAAAAGAAGGTAAGAAAGAAGCAAACAAACAATGGATGGAAGGAAATGAAAGAGAAAAGTTTGATCCGCCGACAAGCACGAGCAGCTCCTACAGTTTTGTTATCCACCATCCAGACACAGGGGGCGCCTTCACTACACACCGCTGTCTCTGGCCGGACCCTGACTTATGATATTTCAACCTTATGATGGGAATCCGATAATAAACATAAATACACAAACTGTACTCTGAAGTGTGCCGTTCATTAATTTAGTAATTATTTTGTCATCGGTAGGATTGTAAGAATTCCACCTGAGAATCGTCTGTATTTTGCAGGAACTAGCAGCAGCAGTTACTCACCGGAAATACTGCCCTCTATATGACACATTTACTGAGATTATAAAATGTACCTGCTTAGTAACTCTGCATAAGTGTGTGTGTGAGAGTGTGTGTGAGTTCCTCATTACATCTGAATGATAAGGTGTTGGAGAGTCGGACTCTCCTCGCGAGTGCTGTCTCTCATTCCCTCTTATTACGTTTGACATTTTAATCAAGCGCTGGTTTGAGTGGCATTGTGCTTCATAGGGTGGCAGGACTCTGCCTCTCTCCCCTCGGGCTGCGAGGGAAATAAAATAACAACGCCGCGTCCCCCCGCCGCAGTGCAATCACATTCTCAGCGCTTACTGGCAGGGGTCCGTCGGTTCTCGGATGGATTGAGCTATCTGGAGCCCGAACACGACTGGGCATGAAGCTATTTAGTGAAGGATATTTTAAAATGATTTGTGTGTTTTTTTCCCTTTGGATTGAACTCACCTGTTCCTCTGTTGTAAACATAATGCCATGTTTCAGTAAGTCATGAATGTAGGACCAGAATATTCTTGTGGGTTTCTAATTAATAGACTAATTGATCTTTTTTACCAGCCTATATATATGTACGTATAAAGATGGATAGACCGGCAGACTAAATGGTGACTAATCAACAAACACACGAGCTGACCCTGTGGCCACTTATCCTTTAAAGAGCCAATCCATCTACCTTTTACCTGTTTTGAGATGTTTTGAGAACATACTAAACTCCACAGACAGCAACCAGAGCTCAGGATCAGGCCTTGGTCCCTGGATGTGTGCTACACCACTGTGAATCCTTTTAGTAGCCACCTGTGTGATCTGTGGTTGCATAGCAGTAGACGGAGCTTTGTAAAATCCTCAATTAATAATGAACTAAGAAATATTAATGACTAGAATTCTGAAAGTTCATCACTGAGCTCGACACCGCACAGGAGCCACACGTTATCAAATGCGATGTTATCAGTGCCCCGTGTGAGGCCGAGCAAGGTTGTGGTTAAAGTACTACAATACATTGATTGTAACTTCTGAGATTGGCACAGCATAGAAGCTATACATGTGAGCAAGGTTTTGGTTAAAGTTTTAAAATTCTAAGTTTTAAAATGAATTAACTTTATTTTTTAGTCACTAACTTTAATTCTAATGACTTATTAAAACTGTAAATGATTTAATTTCAATTCTGAGCTTGATACCACACAGGAGCCACACCTCTGATTGTATGTTATGTTATTGGTGCCCCGTGTGAGGCAGAGCAAGGTTTTGGTTGAAGTCCTAAAAGTTTTAGAATGCATCGAATTGCAACTTCTGAGATTGACACAGCACAGAAACAATACATGTGATTGTATCTTAGGTTATTGGCGCCCCGTGTGAGGTTGAGCAATGTTTTGGTGTTCAAATTAAATAAAAGCAAA
Organism: Ancistrus triradiatus; assembly: GCA_025084515.1. Taxonomy (NCBI): domain Eukaryota; kingdom Metazoa; phylum Chordata; class Actinopteri; order Siluriformes; family Loricariidae; genus Ancistrus; species Ancistrus triradiatus. Next base: position 49,408 of record JAJAGP010003838.1, on the reverse strand, counting down.
AGATCAGTTTCTATTTGGATGGAGTTGGATGATTGTGCAGGTTTTATTCAGGTTCATTACAGGTCCAGTGAAGCACGTGGAGGTAAAAGCTTTAACAGCAGCAGATTAAAGCAGCTACTCTGCTTTAAGTTTAGCGATCAAGCAGAAGATATGACACATTAAGCATGGACGGCGCTGACCTTCTGCCAGCAGCTGGCCTTCAGTGTCTCTCAAAATTCCATTTGCATTAGCATAAGGTTGTGTCCTGGTGCAGTCTAATGGAAGAACCTTTCCTGAATACTATTGTGCGTGACGTGATGAGCTATGTTTCGTGTTCTGGTCGTGTTCCGCGTTCTGCTCTTTGGCTGAAATGAATTTAGTTGCAGTTTTTGTAATGCAGGTTTTCTACAATAACTGCTACGTATGCAGACAGACCCATAACTCCATCCGACTGGGTTTGCATTTCTGAGAGACAGGTTGATTTGTGGAGACAGACGGGTCTGTGGAGATGGAGTTAACATCCACGTTGGTGTTTTTTTTTGCTGATAGACTGAGGTTCTGATATGAGGAGTTGAGCTGTTTGTTCAGATCAGCTCTGATTCCTTTCATTCAGCTCTGCATGAGATCTTTTATAAACACTGTATATTTCCAGAGCTGCAGCAGTAGTGTGTTATTTATTTATTTATCTTTTGGTTCGTTCTTCACCCTGCTGAGTCTCTCAGCCTCATTTCTCCTATCATCACTGACGTTCCACTTTCAGGAGAAACGCTCAGATCTGCAGATGAAGCAGAAAAGCGACTCGCTTTATTCCAGTAATGAAGCAGCAGAGTCGTTTGCACAGAATACAGCTGTGGAAAATGGCTTCTTTGTGTTTCTAATTAGATCAGCTCTAACGACTGCTTCATTTATATCTGATGACATTAGGTGCCGGAAGTTGCTCTGAGATTGCCTGTTATGGTAGCAGGAAGGTTTCAGATGGTTTCAAATAGTTTTACGATTTTCAGACTGGTGATTTTGGGTTAATTTAGATATCTTGTGATGGTTTCTGATGTGTTGGTATTGCATTTTTCAGTGGTTCTGCTGTTTTTTTTGTCAGAGGGTTGCTCATGTCTTCTGATCTTGATGGTTTCTGGTGGTTTTAGGTAGTTTTGGATTGTTTCTGGTGGTTTGAGATGGTTTCTGATGCCTTGTGATGATTCTTGGTTATTTCTGATGGTTTCTGGTGGTTTGAGATGATTGGAAATGGGTGTGATGTCTGATGTCTGATAGTTTTAGAAAGTTTCTGTTGGCAGTTATCTGTGCTTCTGCTGGTTTGAGATGATGTTGGATGCTTTGTGATGGTTCTTGATGATATCCGATGGTTTCAGATGATTTCTGATGGTTTGAGATGGTTTCTGATGGTTTGTTGGAGTTTTAGGTCGAATTTGTTCTTTCAGATGGTTAGTGTTGTCTTGTGATGGTTTCTGATGGTTTCAGTGGTTTGAAATGGTTTCTGATGTCTTGTGATGGTTCTTGATGGTTTCTGATGGTTTGAGATAAGTTCAAATGGGTTTGACTTTTAATAGTCTTAGATGGTTTCAGTTGGTTTATGGGAGTTTTCTGTGGTTCTGCTGGTTGTAGATGGTTTCTGGTGCCTTGTGATGGTGTTTGATGGTTTCTGATGGTTTTTGTTGACTTTCATGTTTTTCGTTGGTTTTGGTGGTTTCTGGTGGTTTGAATGAATGAATGGTTTATGTTAAATACAGAAATTTGTTGCCAAGAAACAAACATGTACACAGTCATGTACACTCCGTTACATTCACACAGTGATATTCAATAAAAATATAAAGACATTTTAAAGTATAAAGACATAAAGGTACTACAAAAATATAAAATATATACAAATATGAAGTGTACAAATACACTTCTGTCATTTAGCAGACACCCTGATCCAGAGCAACTTAGTTGATACAATCTTACAGTACAAGCAGTTTAGGGTGAAGGGTTTTGCTCAAGGACCGAACAGTGGAAGCTTGGCAGAGGTGGGATTTGAAGCCTGCACCTTCTGGTCTATAGTCCAGTACCTTAACCAGTAGACTACCAAGCCCTGTAATAAATGTGTCCTAACATGAATTTACAGTGCCTAAAAGAAAATAAAGAAAAGGTTTATTGTGCCTGGTGATTGTTTTATGGTTGGTTTGATGCTTTCAGATGGTTTTTGATGGATTTATATTATTAATTTCAGATGGTTACTGATGTCTTGTGATGATTCTTGATGGTTTCAATTGTGTGAAATGATTCCTGATTGTTTGAAATGGTTTCAGATAGTCTTGATATCTGATCATGACAGTTTTCTGTGGTTCTGGTGGTTTCAGATTGATTGTGATGGTTTTAGATGATTTGAAATATTTAGAGGGGTTTGGTTTCTGACAGTTTCAGACAGGCTATGGATTTTTTTTATGGTTCTGGTGGGTTTGCCTTGTGATGGTTCTTGAACAGCTTTAGATGACAGTTGTAGGAATTTGCATGTTCTCCCCATGTCTGTGTGGGTTTCCTCCAGGTACCCCTTTCCCTTCCCACATTTCATAGATGTGTGTATATGGATTTTGTGGGTGTGAACTTGCATGCATGAATGAATGAATGAATGAATGAGATGAGATGAGCAGCTCTGGCGGCTTGGTGGAAAGAAGCAACTGCAGGACTCAGGACCACCTGTGGGTTTACCTGTGCCTGTGCCCAGTGAATTCTGGGAAAGGGTCCAGAGCCTGCCTAACAAGCCTGACCAGGATAAGTCAAAGTGAAACGGGATGCTTTGCTTGCTTCATTTGGTTTCTCATGGTTTATGATGGTTAAAGATGATCTTGTGTGGTTTGAGATGATTTCTGATGGCTCTAGATGAATGTATTCTAAATGAGGATCCTCACAGAGTTTTCAGAAAATGCCACTCATGCTCAATGGGTGCTTGATTTCTGCAGAAATTTAAAGACAGTATTATAAATAAAAACAGGTGAATAAATACAGACCGATCATTTAAACTCTATAAAAGGTCTCCGAAGATCAATAAGAGGATGATTCGTACAGGAACCAAAGGGCACCTGTAATGAGTTCCAGAGTGATGCAGCATTAAGCTGGAACTATTTTCAGTTCTGAATTACTCCAGCGTTGCTTAGTAACATGGTGTATAAAGTTTGATATTTCCCTCTCTTTTTTCTCATCGCACTCTTCTTTTCATCCACCATCTGTCACCATTCAGCAGCGTTTTTACTTTTGATCTCTGAAAAGCTCGATGAATCAGACGCTATGCTACTCGCCTGCGATCCGATCATTATGATAATGTTTTGTATGTACTCGGGATAATTCATAAACTCAACCTGATTTAAATACTTTAATACTGCGGCCAATCAGAACGTCAGGATTTATACTGTCGCTATGTAGCACTTATAGTGCTAGTTCTGATTGGATCTAGTACCTTTATCTGGAAGCTTTGGTACTGAAAAAGATCTGAGGTTTTGGTACTGTCACTGAAAACTTGGGACCATTGCTTATGTACCTAGAAGCTTTATTAGCAGAACTAGAGTTTGTAGTACTTTAACTAGCACTTGTTGCAGTGGAAGTGGAATCACTTGTAGTGAAACCCGAATGTATTGAATTAGGACTGAAAGTTTTGGTACTGGAATCTCCAGCACTGGAACAATACTATCTTTCGTACCGACTTGGAACTCTCACCGTAAGGTTTAAAACTGAAACCAAGCCTGTTGATAATGGAGCTAGAACCATTGGTAGTACCGATTGAAGCTTTATTGCTGTATCTGGACACTTAAGGCAGGGGAACTGGAATCGGATTGTTTTGTACTGTAACAAGTACCTGTACTACTGGAACTGTTCACTTTGCTGAAACCTTTACTATTAAAATAGGTGTTTTGGGTACTGAAATTAGAACCCTTGATATTGGAACTGTAAGCATCAGTAGTACAAATGAAACCTTTGCTGTTGGAACTGGAACCTTTGGTACTGGAACTTTATATGGCAATTGAGACCAATGGCAGGATCGTTGATAGATAAACGGAAATGCTTGGTACAGAAACTAGTAATTTGTTGCTGCAGCTGGAATGATATTTTTTGTTCACACCAACAAGTGAGAAAGAAAAAGGAAGGATATTATTGACATTCTGAGAACAAGAGCAGAAGCTCTAGCACCTTCTAGATCTTTATTCCTCTTGGTTTCTTTCTGAGTTCTTGGTGTGATCTTTGCAGGACACAGCGTACTGCATGTCCTGCGTTTGTAAGTGGTTTGGATTGGTAATGCTTTGAATGCACAGGACCTTTTTTATAGATGTAATGAACTCGTTAATGCGCTCTAATCATATTCAGTAGATTAATAACGAGAGCTTTTTGAGCCGTATCGGGACCCTGGTTTAGATTTCCCTCGGTTCCGTCCTGATTCGTCTCTTTGTCTTTGCAGTTCGTTAAGCAGAAGGCCGTGATGAACGCCGAGCTGAGTCTTTAATAATCCTCCTCCTGACTTTAACAAACTCCGGAGCAGAACTGATCCGCTCCATTTAACTCTCACCCCAAAACACTCGCCGCCTTCTTCATAAACGCTTCTTATTTTTTACGTCTCCGTCTCCGTTCAGCTGTGGAGAAAACAAAGAAAAGGTTATTTATCTCTAACGCTCCGGCACTGGAACACACGGGGGGAGTTATTACTAAAATATGATCCCTGGTTTTATGGGGAGGTTTTGTTTCTCGCTGGCACAGGAAGGCTTTTATTAGCGCTGTGTTCAGACTTCAGTTACGAGAGCGTAGCGGGAGTTTAATGGCTGTGTTAGCTAACGACGCAAACGAGCAGCAAACTGCAGAACTCTATCATATCAACTCCAAAATTAAACGTGGGACTCATTTAAGCTAGCTCTAGAGACTAAGATCTAGCTATAATTGAGATTTAGTTTGTTTAATTGAATTTATTAAAAGTCGTTTAAGCAGTATTTGAGGTGCTACGGTTAGCTTCAGCTTTCATTTTTATATTTGAGATTAGTTTTCCATGTTTTGATCTAATTTTAATCATCTACTTTAAAAGCTGTTGAGCTTGATTTTATTTATTTGTGTAAAATGTTTATTAGCCAAAATAATATGAGTAAAAAGTCTAATTTAGAATTATTATAATTAAAATAAAATAATTGAGTAAAAATAAATCACTAGAATTATAACATTAAGTGATTGAAAGTAATAAAACAGCAATTATCCTTCATGTTAAGAGGTTTTTAATAACAACAACAATTATAATACTAATAATAATAGTAATAACAAGCAATAATAATAACAGCAGTAGTGATAATAAAAATAATATTTTATTTACTATTAAAACATTTGTTTATATATACATAACAATAATAACAATAATAACATGGGACTGTGGTAGCCTAGTGGTTAAGGTACTGGACTTTGGACCAGAAGGTCCAGGGTTCAAATCCCACCTCTGCCAAGCTGCCACTGTTGGGTCCTTGAGCAAGACCCTTAACCCACAATTGCTTGGACTGTAAGACTGTATCAATTGTAAGTCGCTCTGTATAAGGGCATCTGCTAAATGCTGTAAATGTAAATAAAATAATAATTTTTATTTGCTATGAAATGCTAGTTTATATATTTCTTTTAATTATATAATAATAATAATAATAATAATAATAATAACCAGTTATAATTATTGTAACTGATTATTATTATTATTATTATTATTATTATTATTATTATTATTGTTGTTGTTGTTGTTGTTGTTGTTGTTGTTGTCATTATTGAATAAATAAATTATTAAAAGTTGTCCTCCAAACTTATAATTTTGTTCAGCTGATGTATTTTTGTCTCACGTATCAGACGGTCAGAGCTCTCCGATCTGTCTACATTTAATTTATTATAGTGTGTGTGTGTGTCTGTCTGTCTGAGTGTCTGACATATCTCTGCAGTAATGAATGTAATATCAGAGCAGCGGATATTAGAGGAATCCTTTGTAGGACCCGAGTCCAGTTCTTATTTCCTGTTTGTGCTGTTGAATGATGGGAACAGGTTCAGAGTTATCTGTAATCAGTTATTAGTGTTTATCTGCTCAGCGTTGTGTTTAGCCTGAGTGCTTCAGGAGGGATGGGGTGGGGACTGGAAATGTCCTAAATGTCCTCTAAACAGGACGGTGTATGACAGCAGGCTGGTCATGTGATCTATACCCAGTTCTGCAATGGACTGACTGGATGTTCGTCAGACCCCCCATGATCCAGACCTACACCTGGAGCCCGAATTCACCTGAGCGCTTGCCTGAGAGTCCCGTGGATTTGAGTCCACACTCTGGTGGTCCACTCGCATCCAGCCCCGCTCTCTCCTGCATCCTGTAATTGTGACATGATGACTTTCGTTTGAAGTTCTGACATCTCAGCAGTGCCACTTCAAAGCTTTCAGGTCCAGACCCTTTGATCTCGACTTCTGTTCTTTACGTGCAATTGTGACTCGCTTAAAATTTGTCCTGCTCACCTGGAATGAAAGACCTGTGGGACCTGAAATCCGTCGCCAGTGTAATACTCTCTTATTTTCTTTTGTTAAACAACAAAACTGATTTTCCTCTTTATGATTTTCTTTATTAATTTATTGAGTTTAAAGGGGGAGACCCTGGACACCCCTAGTGGATCCTGAGTTCCTGGGTTTGAGTCCTGGGTAGGGCTTGTTGCATGACGTTCAGGCGGATTGTACAAACATCTCTCAGGTTCCAGACCATCAAGGTCTGAGCAGGCATTGTTTTACCTCAATATAAGGTCTGGACCTACATTAGGTCATACCAAGTCCTCTGAGCTAAGCTCCTCAGGAGCGTACCACTCAGCTGAATGACCTTCATCGTCTCCGCTAACAAAGTGCCATGTACCTGTGTGCATGTTCTGTCCTCCGGAAAACCTCTTAATTGGTGGAAACCGGTCAAGGCAAGTAAAAATCCGGACATTTCAAAACAGCTCCTTAAATGTCAGCTGGTTCCTCATCTCCAGGTAATTAGGAACATCAAAGACACCTTCAGCGTCAGGTGAGGGGCGCCCAAAGGTCACCCGAGGCCTGCCTACGCTGGCGATCATTAGGACCAGGCTGGAGGAGATCTCATTGTCAGACCCCTGTGGAGTATCTTAACCCAGCAGATGGTGCGGCCACGGGTCGACGGGGTCATCGCCTCTAGAAACACCTGCCCCTCCGCCAGAAGGCACCAAAGATATGGCCTTCTTCAGGGCATCCCCAGAACAGCAGGGTTCTAAAACGTGAAAGATTAAATAAGTCCGTGTGTAAGGTCACATGATCTGCCATTAGTCTGCACTGTATCTGTATTCGAAGCTTTTTTTCTTTTGGGGTTTGAACACATGAGCCTTAATGCGGTGGGGTGGGGTGGGGTGGAGTAACTAAACTAAACCTTATTGATTAATGATTGATTTTATTTATACGTTTATTTACTGGATCTCTTTTAAACAATCCCCAGAGCGCTCATCAGACTCTCACAGCTCATATGCCAACGTCCTGAACATCAAGTGCAGAAAGACCCTAAAGTGCCCTTATTCTGTACCCTAAGTAGTTCCTCCATCTGATCTCGAGGATCACCTGCTGTCTACACCCAAACATTGTAATGACCCAACAGCCGAGATGGAGGAGTGAGTGGAGCTTGATATGGGTGGACAGAACACATGGAGATATTACAGATTTGGTGGATGGATGAAATGGATGTAGGCATTGACAGTAGGACTGAGTGGGTGGATAGATGGGTCGGTGGGTCCTTGGAATGTTTAGAGGAATTTTTGAAAATTAGGTGGATGGAATGCACCAGTATCCAGAAATACCCATCCACAAAGACCTTTCTTTCTATATGTCCATCCATTCACTAAAAGGTTTCTATAGATCCATCTCTTCAACCAAGCATTTCTGTCCATCCATCCATCCATCCATCCATCCATTCAGCTTCCATCCATTCATCCACCCAGACCTTTCTATATATCCATATATCTATATAATCCATCCTGTTTACTTGTCCATCCATCCATTAGAGTCTTTCTATCCATCCAACCCTCAGCCAACCCTGAATGAATGAATGAGTGTGTCCCCAAGTTCCTCTCTACAAAGAGCTTATTGGACCCAGTACTCAGCGCTGCATCATTAGCTAACCGTTAGTCCCGGTAGCACTTTTTCAGAGTTAAAGTGATAGTCGTCCTGAGAGGAATCGTATCCATTTTCGGAAGCAGCGTGAGATCATGTGACATTCCGTGATCGTTACCATGCTGTGAGGATACTTAAAGGTCTCCTGATAGCTACGCTCAAACATCAGCCGCTAATTAATGACTGTTTACTGCTTTGCCTTCTTCCTCTGTGTTTCATGGAAACGCTCGGCGCTCACATCTGCCCAAATCAACGCTCCATAAAACACAGCCAAAAGCACAGCCGTCCCCCCGGAGATCGGAGGAGAAATCGAGAGTAGATTTTAATACAGCGGACCAAGCGGAGAGTTAACTTTACAGCTAGCCATTAGCATTGGATAATGGGCACGGAATGACCATTAATGAAAATGACAACGTAGACATGGGAAAGGTTACGAAGGAAACCCGACAGCCCTTCAACACGAGGTCTAATTATTCAGGTGAAGTCCGGCCCTGAGTCCTGAGGTGTGAGACGTCTGAGTCATCAGAGTAAAAAGCTCACTGCTCTGATCCTCAGATTATTTACATCATCCTGCCTTATAATCAGTAATCAATTAATAGATCAATACTTCCATATCAACACCAACTGATAAGCATGTTTTATCCGATTAGGCTTTCTCTAATGTTTCATGTGTTTTTAAACTGTCACAACTCTGACCCTTTTGCTTCAATACACATAGTTTAACAAGTGGACATACTCAAACAAAGAGACTAACCTTATTTATTTTAAATATGGTTTGCGATTTGGGACACACTAAAGGTGTGTATGTGCACTATATAGTGAATAGGGTGTGTGGATTTGGACATGCCCACTCTAAAGGTGTGTATGTGCACTATATAGTGAATAGGGTGTGCTATTTGGGACATGGCGTCCCCAGTACACTGCGTTTTAGGTGAGGATGCTTTTGTTCTCTGATTCTCCGGTTTGTTGTTACTGAGGGTACGATGACAGTGCTGTCTTTCTCAGAAGTGAGGAAGTGGGCTCTAGGCGTACTTGGTGATCGGTACGCTGCAATCCCAGTCCATTAAGCTCCTCTGTGGTGCCTTTTACGTCCCATGTGAGCACCAATCCAAATAGCGCCGCGTTATCAAACATGTAATTTATCGGCGAGAGAACGTCGCCTCTCACAGAACCCTCTCCGGCTGCTTTTCTTCTCTCTCTGACATTTTCCATTCAGCATGGCACACTGATCCAGCGTACGATCCCACCGTGACTCAGCGCCCATCCACACCACAAAGGGCACACACTGCAGCTCTCGAACCGCGTGCCTATGCTCCGGGCTAAACATAAACGCTAATGGCTACCGACTGCAACTTCAGGCAGGCCTTAAGAGGTTCGACCCCGTGACCTGTACCTAACGGAAAAGAAACGACAGGAGTTCCAAGATTCACTCAAGAATATTTATTAAGATTCACGTCCCAATCCACACACCCCACTCACTACATAGTGCACAAAAACACCTTTACAGTGGATGTGTCCCAAATCACACACCCTATTCACTATATAGTGCACATAAACCCTGTTATAGCGGGCTTTGTTTTCCTGTACTCTAAGCCCTTATAATTTTATCGCTCTGTTCTGTAATAACGTACGATGCGATAATAAGCGCTGTGTAATTAACTCTTGCTCTTAAACTCTCTCTTAGTTAAATTCTCAGGAGCTCAGACCTACTTCTTAACGCTGAGTAATTTGGATGAGCTTTTTTTCTGTATGACCGGACATTCAGAATCGGATATTTAATTTAATTCCACTCATTATTTTTTTCGTGTCTTAAACGGTTGGTATTTAGCACTGAGTTAATTAATGGCGTACATATTGGATGGCTTCTCCCCTCTGCCTGAGGGCCACATCCTGTTATTCAAAACAGCTTTAATTGAAATTTGGGATTAGGGCCACGATTTGGCCTCGCTCTGGGACCTGGAGAGTGTTCAGTCATGGAAAGGTGAACAAAATGCTCATATTAATAATAAGAACTAAAGGAGGATTAAAAACACATAGGCCTCTTTCAGCCTCTTTCACTGTTTCTGAAAACACATAGGACACGCCTCCTTTATTAGGACACACCTCCTTTAATGGAGCTAAAAACACAAAGGACACTCCTCATTTACTAGGACACCTTTACCCGCCTCCTTTACTAAAACACACAGGACACTTTATCTAGTGATACAGTGTATTGTGGTTAATCGTTAGAGGTGATGATGTAAGAGTGTAGCATTTGAATCAGCCAATCAGAAGGCAGTATTTTCTGTGCATCGGTCTCATTTGGTTCCATTTGATGTTTATAATGATCAGTAATGTAATTGTAATCACCATATTAATGATGAACCAATCGACTAATCAATAGTTGTCTGTTTTCCAGCTCGCCCGGTGATCCCGGAGTTAGAAGACCGAAGCAGAAGACCGTTCTGTGAGTATTTCGTTTTGGTGCGAGTCGTGATGAGCGAATGGTCCCGTATCCGTCACACCTGTCACCTGTGATTTATTCACTCTGTGGGTACGGAGTAGAGCGGTGGATCAGAGCGCCTCATCCCATTAGGCGCTATATTAATCAGTCAGCGCGCTCCTAATTGGCTTTTAATCGGCGTTCTGACTGTACGCCTCGGCACGCTCGGACTCAGAGGGTCCAGTCGCAGTGCATTAGTCCTGATGCAGTCCTGCAAATCCTCTTAGATTTCTCCCGCTGATAACCCCCAAACCCCCCGCTGGCATAAACACACGCTTTGGTCTCTGAAAAACACATCGGCGGCATTCGAACCCTGAGCCGGCGGGGCGGACTGGAGGACCGTCTGTAATCCTGACTTGATAATGTACTGATGGTATCACAAAACTCGGTCACTGCACCAACACCGCATGTTCTTATTCTGTACGATGATGCTGTGGGTCTGATTAAACACTGCTGCTGAGATCGAGGTTTAGGGTTAGAGTGCAGGGTTAGAGAGTAAATACACAGGTTTGGTGTTAGGGTAGGGTATTATGGGTATGGTATAAGTGTTCATCTTGGTAAATCTTGGTGTTTGAGGTAGAAGGGCAGTGTTTGAATTAGAGTGCAGGTCCTCAATGACTGTTAGTGTTTAGTGAGGTATATTGGTGTTTGATGTTTGCGTGAGTGTTATTTCAGGTGTTGGCTTTTAATATTGTTTGTTGTAGGAAAATGATGTTTAATTATGTTGAGTGGTGTTTGATTTATAATTACGTGTAGATGTTAGTTATTGATGGTGTATGATGGAGTAATTTGGTCCTAGATCACGCCTGTTAATATTTCTTGGGAAATATTTGTATGTGTTGGTGTTTGGTGTTAATGTTGTTGTTTGATTAAAAAATGTGGTGTTTGATTGTTTTTTGATGGTTGATAGACAATGGTAGCTGTATATTGTGAATACTGGTGTGATTTTGTGTTTGTTTGATTACTGGTCTTAAGTTTTTATTGTTGGTTTTTGATGATGGTCTTGGTTGGTAAATCTTGGTGTTTGATGTGGAAGGACGGTGTTTGTGAAGGTTTTAGTGAGGGTCCTCAATCATGACTGTATTTGTTGTGTTTGTTGAAGTATGTGTTATTGTAGTAGGTGTAGGTAGGTGTTTGTTGGTGTTATGTAGTGTTGGTTATTGATGGGGTTTGATGGAGAGTGGTGTTTTTATGTCATGACTTTCGGTATTTCATGGAGAATATGTAGTCTTTGATTATGAGTATTTGTGTTCATTGGAGAACAATGGTGGTGTTCAATGGTGTTTAATGTAGTTTGAAGGACCATGTTGGTCTTTTCTGGCATTTAATGTACTTTGATGGATAAGTACGATGTTTGCTGGTATTTGATATAGTTTAATGGCGTATTTAGTGTAGTTTGATGGATAATCATGATTGTTGTTAGTTGGTATTTAGTGTAATTTGAAGGATAATGTTGATGGTTGCTGATATTCAGTGTAATTTGAGAGTTGATGTTTTCTGGTATTTGATGTAGTTTGATGGATAATGTTGGTGTTTGCTGGGTTTTCATGTAGTTTGATGGATAATGTTGGTGTTTGCCTATGTTCAGTGTAATTTGAGGTTTGATGTTAGTTTTCTGATATTTGATGTAGTTTGATGGCTAGTGTTGGTGTTTGCTGGTATTTCGTGTAGTTTAGTGGACAGTGATGGTGTTTGCTGGTATTTTGTGTAGTTTAGTGGACAGTGCTGGTGTTTGCTGGTATTTAGTGTAGTTTGATGGATAATGTTGGTTTTTGCTAGTATTTAGTGTAGTTTGATGGATAATGTTGATATTTGCTGGTATTTAGTGTAGTTCAGTGTTTCTCAATCCTGGTCTTGGCACCCCAATGCTCTGCATGTGTTAGTGTTCTCCTGCTCCCAACACACGGGATCCAACTACTCAGCTCTATTATTGAGTTAAAGTGGATGTGTTTAAACAGGAGAAGAACTAAAATATGCAGAGCAGTGGGGCACCAGGACCAGGATTGAGAAACACTGATGTAGGTTGAGGTGCAATGTTGGTGTTTGTTGGTATTTAGTGTAGTTTGAGGGATTCAGGATTGGGATTAGGGTTATTATGGTGTTAATATTTGGGCGGCGTATTAAGGTAAGTTGTATATGAGTAGGTATTCATGTTCGGTATTCGTTATAAGGGAAATTTAGGTTGTAGCACATCGTTCATATGTACATATTTGATTCTCTAAAAAAATTTTGATACGCTATTATGAGCTTCATGTGTGACAGCCCTACGGGGAGTAATTTTGTACCTCAGCAGGGCATTATGGGTAATCATTCCGAGTGTGTTTGACCCTGTCATATCCCACACAGTCAGTGTGTTTTTATTAATTGCCTCCCTGATGAATTAATAAAAGCTTTTCACCTCGTTGTGAAAGCGAGTTGTCACAGAGTGAGATCCAGCTTCAGGTCGCATTGTCCAGGTTTCCCTGGCAACAGGTTTGATTGACAGGTCACTCAGCCAATACCTGTTAATCAAACATCCTGCTGGGAGGAACATGCAAAGATCACGGAGCTGGGCCAAAACGAGGAGGTGTTGTTATTCAGAGCGGATCCTAAAAAAAAAAGAACAGTTAGAGTACCTGACCAAAAGTGATCATGGTCTTTACTGGTGTTTGATTATATACAATAGTAGTCGTTGATGTTATTATTTGCTGTTTTTTTTATATGTTTGTGACTGTAATCAATCATTTTGGTGTTTACTGCATGTAATTGAACATATTAAAGTTGTAATTTGATGTTATTTGATAGCAAATAATGAATATTAGTGTTTGGAGAGTAATCTGGTGGATGGTGTTTTGTGGCACTTGTTGGTATTTAGTGAAGTTTGATGAATAACATTGGTGACTGTTTTCTTTTCATCAAGATTATTGGTGTTTAATAGATATGTTTAACCATATTGATGGACAACTATGACCTTTCTCGTGAATACTGGTGTATTTTTTTTGTTGGAGAGTATTGGTCTTAAATTTTGATTGTTGGTGTTTGATTGTGGTCTTAGTTGGCTGATGTAGAATATGTGGTCTTTGAGAATATTTGTGTTGGTATTTAATGTGGTTTGTCAGATAATGTTGGTGTTTGCTGGAATCTAATATAGTTTGGTGGTGTTTGCTGGTGTTTGGAGTAGTTTGATGGACAATGTTGGTCTTTGCGGGTATTTAAAGTCGTTTCATGGACAATCATGATGCTATTTGCTGGTGTTTAGTGTAGTTTGATGAATAATGTTGGTGATTGTTTTCCTTTTCATCGAGGGATTTGGTGTTTAATAGATATGTTTAATCATGTTGCTATTGCCATTTGCTGTTATTTGATAGTAGGCAATGGTGAATCTTTGTTTGGTGTTGTAGAGAAATGTTGTTGTGGACAGCGTTTTTTTTCTTTTGGTGTTTGCTGGATGTTCATCACACCACCTGCTGGGACAGATAGATATAAACAGCCTGCATTGTTACAGAAAGTAAAACCCAAATAGCCGCCAATCAAAGGAACTCATCAGGACCCAAACCCACCCACATGGCTCTTCCACTTTCCAAACACTGAGCTTAGAGGTGTTTAGGCTCAGAAATAGCCGGTAGCTGGCGAGGCTAATAATGAGAGGAATGGAGACTGTGCTTTGGGGAGATATGAAGGTCTGATGGGACGTTTCGTAGGAATTAGCCTGTTATATATCTGCTCTCCTCAGAGTACATTAGAGCCACTTTGTGGAGCTTTTAGGATGCTCTTTCATTTCTGTCTTGCATGCTCTCGCGCCCTCTCTCTCTCTCTCTTTCTCTCTTGCTTTGTCCTGTATTAGGCTTGTTAAACAGGCTTTACTCATTTCGAGCACAGATAAAGATGTTTTTTTTTATTATTATTCCTGCGCCCCTGTTTCCTATCTCCAGACCCAGGCTATGGGCGATGTTCCTCTTTTAATCCTTCACATTATGCTATTTCATTTCCCCTCTAATTCTTTAATCAGCGCGGCCGGCGCACCGACACGGCCGCCGGTTACGCTCGCAGCAATTTCACATCCAAGACGACGCGCCTCTCGATTTGCACCCCTGTGAATTTTCCGATTATTCCGTTAACAAACCATCGTGGATGTCTCACTATGCCGAAATGAATATCCATCTGGATACGGGGATTCAAACCCAGCATTCACACGCCCTCAGATTTATGCCTCGATAGCTCCAAAGCTCAATTTAGCAGCATGGATTAAATACAGTTAATACTCTGTTTGAAGGAGACTGGAGGCACCTGATGGTGTTTGATGGGGAGTTGATTCTTAAGGGTTATGCTGGTGTTTTATATTGTTTATCTCAGTGGGATTTGATGGAGGTTGTTGGATATTGTTGGTAGACTGTTGGAACCATGGTGATCAGAAGAGCCCAGGTTCGAGTCCAAATACCTCCAAGCTGCTACTGCTGGGTACTTTGAGTCTTTAAGTCTTTAACTCAATAACTGACTGTATGTTGATGGTCAGTGTTGGTGTTTCAAGATCAGTAATTGGGTTTCAGGGTCAATTCTAGTGTTTCATGGTGAATATTCGTGTTTTGTTTTCAGTGTTTGGTCAGTGTTAGTGCTTCATAGTGATTATTTTTGTCTGATTTTCAGTGTTGATGTTTCATGGTGAATACTGGTGTTTCATGGTCAGTGTTGGTGTTTCGTATGTACAGTGTTGGTGTTTCAGGATCAATATTGGTGTTCAGGGTGAATATTGGTGTTTCATGCTCAGTTTGGGTGTTTCATGGTGAATATTGGAGTTTAATGGTCTGCTGCTGTTTTACTAGTAGTGTTTCATGGTGAATGTTGGTGTTTCTTTGTCAGCGTTGGTGTTTAATACTGGTCTTGATGTTTCAGGGTCAGTAATGGTGTTGGTATTTCATGGTGAATATTTGTGTTCCATGGTGATTGCTTGTGTTTCAGGGTAAGTAGATGTTTCATGGTCAGTGTTGTGGTGTGTCAATGTTAGTGTTTAATATTTACAGTGTTGGTATTTCATGGTGAATATTGTGATAGTTGATGCTTCATATGTACAGTGTTGGTGTTTTATGGTCAATGTTAGTGTTTCATATGGACAGTGTTAGTTTTTCATGGCCAGTGTGGGTGTTTAAAGATCAGTGTTGGTGTTTCATGTTGATGTTTTGTGGTCAGTGTTGGTTTTGGAGTGAATATTGGTGTTTCATGGTCAGTGTTGGAATTTCATGTTAATGTCTAATGTCTAAAGTTAAAGTTCCATGGGAGTATTGATGAGAGAATTGGTGATATGTTTGTTTTATGTTGTTTGGTCTTTCTTGGCATTTGAAGTTAAAGACTAGGTTAAAGCCATTTTATGGGAATATTGGTGGATGCTTGTTGATTTTGACTGCTGGTGCTAAAAGAATAATGTTGATAGTCTTTATGAACAGAGTGTGAAGACCTACAGTATGATGGCGATTCAATGGTAAGAGATGAATTCTTCCAAAAAAAGGGGTTCAGTCCTGGGTTCAGTCCCTGGGCTGGGCAGTGTTGTTTTGTTTTTGCTTGTGTTTGATCGTGTTTTATGATGATTGTTGGTTTTACACTGGCGTGGAAAACGAGATAATTCTTCTTGATGATGAAGAACAGATCTACCCCAGGAGTAAATGGAAATGCAGATAACGTTCTGGAGTTTCTCCAAAGTTTTTTTTGGTTCCTGACTGCAGCGTGTGAGTGATGTAACATTTGGTGTTGTTTTTAGTGTTTTGTATTTGATGTTTGTTATGTAATAATCTGTTTACATAATGGAGAATCACAGGAGGTTATGAGTGACTCATTCTTTATGGAAATCAAAACCCAGAGTCCAGAGCTACTGTCATTAACAAGTCCATTAGTGGGACTTATGTGTAAAGATCCCCCAGCTACAACAACAAACACCAACAAACACTAACTGTACAGCTGATGAACCTGTGAGTAAGGCATTCACTTTGTTTGTAGGTCCTTTAGCAAATAAAATGCACAGTAACATTAGGGTGATGGTGTTTGATAAAGAGTTTTAGTGTGTTTACTGGTGTTTGATTACCAAGTGATGTTTGTTGTCGTTTGTCAGTGTTCATTGGTTGTTGATGAACATTGATGTATGAAGGCGTTTGATTAAGGGGTCATATGTAGTTGTAGCGGTTTAATGGCAGAACTGTATGGTGTTTGTTGGCTGTGCTGGTGCTTGCTGGTGTTTGATGTTAGGTTTTAGTGTTAACCAGTATTGGGATTATGTGGATTGGGTCATGATGTGATTTTTTTGGTTAATAATACGATGAGGTTTGTATAAACGTGTCTTTAATGATGTATGTTGGTGTTTGATATTGGAGATGAATGATAAATGTACATTGGTTTAAATATATTATTATTATTATTATAAATTTTTTTATTGTGCTTTTCTTGTCCTTGTATGAGCGTGGTAAATTGTAAAATTACCGATTTGTTCATGTTAATGACGGTGTTTAGAATATGACAGGCAGGAACATCATTACTGTGTCAAATGAAGGACTTAAAGTCGTGTGTAATTAGCTCTGGAGCTCGATTGCCGCCGCCGTGGTTGTTGCTTCTGTATGAGACAGTGTTATTCCTTCGTTCCTTCATTTGTTCGGTCAGCCAGACGTTAGCACTCAGGTGTTCCTGACAGCTCGCTGCTCTCCACACTCATCATGTTGTCTTCCTTCGGGACAGGAAGTGATAGGCCAACATTTTACCCTGCACTGAGCTCTATAACATGGTGCATTTGTGATCTGTGTACTCACAGAGGCATGGTCTTCATCCACATGGAAACGGAGCTACCAAACACACACACACACTTTGATAGGTATTAAATGGTGATGGGATGGTGGAGCTTTTTGACATCATGATTTGTTTGGAAGTGTGTGCTGGTTAATGTGCTTGGTGCTTTGGTGTTTTTTTAAAAAGAAGATGAAGAGTGATGGTTAAACTTGGTGTTTGATTAGGTTTTATGTCGAGCAGAACCATATGATTACAGACAATACCGGTGTTTGATAAAAATGTGTGTCTTTGCTAATGTAAGTTGGTGTTTGGTTGGGTTTTATGATGAGCAGAACACTATGATTACGAAAATGCTGGTTTTTGATAATAAATGATGGATGTCGGTGTTTGATGTTGGTAAACGTTGGAGTTTGGCTGGGTTTTATGGCGAGCAGAAACATATTTTTACAGAATAGAGTAGTATTTGAAAAGTATGTGTTTTTGTTGATTAATTTTGGTATTTGGTTGGTTTTTATGGTGAGCAGGTCTATATAATTACAGAAAATATTGGTGTTTGATAAAAATGTGTGTCTTTTTGATGGATGTTGGTGTTTGAAGTTAGTAAATGTATTTAGTTGGGTTTTATGGCGAGTAGAACCCTATGGTTACAAAAAATCCTGGTGTTTGTTAAAATGTTTCTTTGTTGAGGGATGTTGGTGTTTAGTTGGGTTTTCTGATGAGTAAAACCCTATGGTTACAAAAAATTCCAGTGCTTAATAAAAATGTCTTTATTGATGGATGTTGGTGTTTGAAGTTGGTAAACGCTGTTTTTGGATTGATTTTATGGCGAGCGGAACCATGTGGTTACAGAACATGGTAGTGTTTCTTAAAAATGCGTCTTTGTTGATGGATGTTGGCGTTTGAAGTTGGAAAATGTTGGTGTTTGTTTGGGTTTTATGGAGAGCAGAACAATATGATTACAGAAAATGCTGGTGTTTGATAAAAATGTGTGTCTTTGGTGAAGGATGTTCGTGTTTGGTTGGGTTTTATGGAAAGCAGAACCATATGGTTACAGAAAATGTCAGTGTTTGATACAAATATGCCTTAGTTGATAGATGTTGGTCAGTAGAGGCTAGTGTTTGGTTTTGTTTTATGGCGAGCAGAAGCATATGATTACAGAAAATGCTGGTGTTTGATAGACTTTGGTGTTGATAATATTTGTGTTTTTACTGATGGGAGTTAATGGTTAATTTTGTTATGATGATTTGCTAATTTTCCCATTTGGTGATTTTAGAGTTTGTGCATTCTGCTGGTGGTAGCCATCAGAAGATGGTACAGTGTGGGCATAAAGGGGTGCACATGGTCAGCAACAAAACCCAAATAGGCTGTGTGGTTTAAACGATGGTATTGGTTGGTATTAAGGTGCACAAGTGTGCCAAGAAAATATCCCCACAAGGCAGAAATCGAAACTCATCCGACCAGGCAACGTTTTTCCAATCTTCTTTTGTCCAGATTTGGTGAGTCAGTTCCCTGTTCTTAGCTGACAGGAAGGGTACCCAATGTGATCTTCTGCCCTTGTAGCCCATCTGCTTCAAGGTTGGACATGTTGTCTATTCAGAGATGCCCTTCTGCATACCTCTAAATTACTGCTTCGTTTCGATCAGCTTGAACCAGTCTGGCAACAGCAAAGCAAAGACACCAAGGTTCAGATTTTCCGTCAAATTCTACCTCTGCAAAACTTTTTATTTTAGAAATAAAATAATAACTGAAGTCTCTCCAAGCCAACAACCTGAGCCACCTGGGGTAACAGACGGATCGTTACCAGAATCCTAAAGCCCAAAATCATCGCCTTGTTGACTCTTAAATAATAAAACCGATTGCAATTCAGGTCACATAAAAAAAGCTCACAAAACGAAAACATCCAGTTCCCGAGTGTGGTCGGATCGGGGGCTTTTTGGAGTCGACCGCCCCACAAAGCAGCTTTCAGACCTCACATTCTCCGAAAAGCCCTGGAGAGGCAGCTGAGGATGAGTCACGAAGCGGGGCTGTTTTATCTTTTCGCAGTGTGCAGAGGCGCTCCACGCTAGCATGCTGGTGATGAATGCCAAGCAGCCTCGGGGGCTTTTGATGACAGATGCTAGCATTGATCTGTGGAGCTGTCCATCATCCAAATACCCAGCGCTGGAGATTACTGTCCATCAGCAAGGACGACTAAATCAGAACTCAATCAGAATTCGGTATCAACACCTGCTTCAATTGGCTGTCAGTAAAAATCCTCCCAAAAAAAACATGAACAGTCTATGCATGCACAGAATCTAATCTGAAGTTCCTCCGGTCACTCAGAACCATCGTAGAGTCCTGATAAGCTACAAGAATGCTCTTTCTACTGTGTTGATGGCCCACTTCAGCCGTTGAGAAAGTCTTGGGCAGAGGATCTCCAGTTTGTTCCTCAAAGAAAGATCTCTCCCTCTACAGAGCATAATATCATTAAACCATTCAAGAAATCTGGAGGAATTTCAGATTTCAGAAAAAAACTGATGAAGGGTGATCTCTGCTCCCTCAGACGGCACTGCATCAAGAACCATCATTCATCAATAGCTGGTAGAACCACATGGACAAGGGATTCCTTTATCAAACCTTTATCAAGCTCTACAATACAGAGCTACATTCACAGATACCACTTAAAACGTTACTGTGATAAAAAGAAGCCTTATGTTATAACCATGTCTAGAAGGGGCGTCGGCTTCTCTGGGCTCGGAGGCATCTGGTATGGACCATCATACAGTGGGGACGGGGATTGTCCTCAGACACATCAGTATAACAGGTCTTTTTTTGAGAAAATGGACCAAAGATGAAAAGAGGTCCAAAAGTTGTTTACACTTCTGCAGAAAAGTCCACTGAGATTTCGGAGCAACATAACTTCAGGATCTTTACCAGGGACGTACATACATTTTTCAACAAGACAAATCAGTTAGGACTGAAATATTTTAGTTGAAATCCCTTCCAGTCTTTCTTTAAGGAACATTGTTTTTAAATATTCTGTGATAAACTGGAGATTATCTGCCCATCTTTACTTCTCAAAGGCTCAGCCTTTCTTGGATACTGTTTTAGTACCAAATCATGATTAAAATCACCTCTTTGAAATCACATAATTATTTAGTTTTTTTACCTCATTACTAGCCCTAAATGTCCCTATCCCAGATTTTCCAGATTTGAGGTGAAGGTCTCTGAGATCTTCAATGCTTCATTCTGCAGGATGACGTTACAATTTTTTTTTGCATTCTCGCACCCTTGTGAACGACCTTGAGACTTTTCCTGCGTTCTGTCTCTTCAGCTTTTACATAAGCAACATAATTCCCTTTACACACTCACATTCTGCTGAGAACACTTTGCATCTCAGCAGGGTGAGAGATGGATAAAAGAGAGACAGAGAGAAAACGCTGGTAGCTGGGCGATCTGTGACCATGTTCGTACTAATCACTTTACATAGCATAACCCAGCAGAAACTTTCCGTCGTCGGTTTTAGTGGATCAAAAGGCTGAGTTCTTGATGTGATGTGTGCAGGGTTTTTTTTATTTTATAAACCACGTCCAGGTGAAGCAGTCGTGAGTCATCCAGTCCTCTCTCTAACGCTAAGTAAATTCACCTAGTGTGAAATCACATAAGAGAGATGGAAATAGATGGCATGCTGCTTCCGATTAGACACTCGTTATGTCTGCACTCTTCCTTCGAGCTGCGCTCCGGAAGCATCGAGTCCTCAAAAACTGAATACGAAGCTGTTTTTTTCCCGTAATGCTCATGTTTGATGTGAGGATTGTTGTCCAAATCCCTTTTTAATATGCGGCGTAGGTGGCGCGCTCGGATTAAGCCAGGACTTGGGCAACGTTCAGCTTTTTCTTTTCTTTTTTTTTTTTTTTTTTTTTTTTACAGGAATAAACCCATTTCTTTCTGGTGGAAGAAGGCACCAACGCTGGCCTATTCTTGAAAAAAAATCAATAGGAATGATGAGGATGATAGCGAAGTCCTCAGTCAGAAGAGCCCATTGAGAGCCTAAATGTCACCCATGTGGAGGGGAAGATTTATTTAATCGCACAAAAACCGCCGCTTCCTTTCAATTCTCCGCTCGTGACCCATTTCCCTTTAGTGAAGGCAGCTGCTTTCTTTACAGCAAGAGTGCTCAAGAGGGCTCACCAGAAAAAATGTGCCAAAAAACCCCTGTATAGCGCGGACTTTTCATTATTTGTGTAAAAGATAAATATAAGGACGGCAGACAGTATGGAGAGGATTGATATGTCCCGGAACAGAGCCTTGCGGGACGCCTTAATGCTTGGGGTTTGAGTTTCGTTGTGAAAGGGCCATCGCTGTGCATCATGTCTGCTCCTTATTAACAGAATTTGGGTCAGGTTATGTAAGATCTCACACCGCATGAGGCTAAAGCTTCTGTCAAGCACCTGAAGACTGAAAAATACAACCAGTGGTTTTAAGGATTCTAAAGAAAATATGTGAGATAAAACCTTAATCTAGCTAGTTTAAGGGATGTAGCTCCTTTATTGAGGCTCCATTGGTGTCCTGTTCCTTTGGAACACAACTATTGGTTCTGAACTACCCACCTGCATGCCAACTCAGGCTGAACAGTGCCCACGAGTCCAGATCTTGGTGCTTCAGTGCCTTGGCTCCTTGTTGGTGAAACAAGCTTCCCACAGCAGACAGGATGTCTTTCATATCTTCTCCTCTTTGTTTTTTAACACTCACCAAGCACTTCATTAGGATCACTTACTAATACTGCAAAAATCCACTCTGTTGTAGCCCATCTGCTTCAAGGTTGAAACAGCCTGAAATGTTTTTCTGCATGCCACATTTCTACAGAGTGGTTATCTTGAGTATCTTATCCTTTCTGCTAGCAGAAACTATTCCCCTTCTACCTCTCTCGAGGTGTAACGAGCCGTTTCCATTTACAGAACAGCTGATCGCTTGATGTTTTCTCTTTTTTCGGACCATTCTTGTTTCGGTTCACCATCGTTCGCCACAGTTCGAAAAGAAAAAACAAAAGGGGTTTTAGGACTCAATAACAGTTAGCTCCAGATGGAAATGGCGAACCAAAGAATAAATAAAATGAAATTAAAGTAAATAGAACAACAAAAAGAAAAGAAAGGCAGTGGCTGGGGATCAAACCCTGGTCGGTAATGTCTATGTAAACCGAACGCTCCACTCAGCCTCTGCGGAGAAAAAAGGAGACCAAACGAACAAGAGGGATTGCCCCAGCTGAGTTGCGCTTATTGCTACGCAAACAGCATAACGCAAACGGGGTGAGCGCAACTCATAATAATTCTGAGTAACTCCCTAGACTGTTGTGTGTGAAACTCCCAGAAGATCATCAGTTATAGAAATGCTTTATGCATTGCAAACTTGGCATCAGTCTGAGATCTTGCTTGTTTGTCTCCGAGTAGGATTAGTCCTTGGTCTGAATGGTAATCGATATTTATAGATCAATACCATGTTCTCTTTCAAGTGTTTCCATATTTTGTGAGCATCACTGGAGAAGAGAACCTGGCAATTGGCAAACTGTAATGTTTGAGGGTTAACATGCATCGCTTTAACTAGTAATGTAGTAGGGAAGGTTCCACAGAAGAAAGGGTTTGTTTACTTTTGGTTTTGGATCAGTTCAGGTTGATGTCAACCTTTACTTGATTTTACGGAGAAATCGGTTGTGAAGGCAGTAGGAACGAAGAAATTTCTTCAGCTCCTGGTTGGAGCATTCACATTGTCCGTTAGACTCCAGGTGGTAACCTGAAGAGAGACTCACCGTGGCCCCCAGCTTGTCCACAAAGGCCTGCCAGACCGCAGAGGTGAACTGAGGGCCCCTGTCCGAGAGAACGTCCTCAGGGATGCCGAAGAGGCAGAACACCTGCTCGAAGAGGACTTCAGCTGTCTGCAGAGCAGAGGGAAGTTTGCGCAGGGGGACGAAGCGTACCGCACGGGAAAAGTGGTCGATGATAGAAAGGACAGTGGTGTAACCTTGAGATGAAGGGAGGTCTGTGACTAAATCGACGGCGATGTGTGACCAGGGCCATTGCGGTATCGGCAAGGGATGGAGCTGTCCAGAGGGAAGAGTACGGGGAATCTTGCACTGTGCGCAGACGCTGCAGGAAGCCACAAAACGATGAACGTCCCTGCGCATATTGCTCCACCAGTAGCGAGCGGCCAGAAGTTGGTGGGTACGGGTCTCGCCAGGGTGGCCAGAGCAGAGGGAGACGTGCGCCCAGGTGATAAGGCGATCACAGAGCCCGAGAGGAACGAACTTCTTGCCCGCTGGGCAACCTGGGGGAACATGCGTCTGTCATCTAGCTCACGTTCGAAATCCCACTGGACAGCGCCGACAAAACAGGATTCAGGAAGGATAGCGGCAGGAGGCTCCGGAGAGGAAGTATCCGGATCGAGGCTGCGAGAGAGGGCGTCTGCTTTGGCGTTCTTCGAGCCGGGTCGGTCCGATACGTAGTCATTCATGGCTCTTTTTTCAGCCGGCGAGAGTGGATACAGGCGAGCTTTAAGCAGCAGAGCATCGGGCAGCAGGTCAATGGAGCAGTCGTATGAACGGTGAGGCAGAAGAGGAGCCGGCATACCTTCCCCAAAGACAGACGACAGGTCCTGGTACTGGCTGGGCACGTTCGGAGGGAGAACGGAGGGAACGGAGACAGGAAGAGAATTAACCTGGAGGGCAGGACGACGCAAACAATGTCTCTGACACCACGGAGACCAGCGAATAAGCTCCCAGGTGGACCAGGAGATGAGAGGGTCGTGACGGTGAAGCCAAGGAAGTCCCAAGATGACGGGATAAGCCAGGGAAGCCACCGGGAAAAAAGTGATTGTCTCCTCATGGGTGGCGCTGGTGATGAGGCGCAGAGGTGCGATGACTCGAGTGGTGAGGCCGGAGCCGAGTGGTTGACCATCAGCAGCAGTGACACGCCGGCCTGCATGAAGAGGGGTGCAGGGAGTCTTCCAGTCGGTGACCAGATGATCGGCGATGAAATTCCCCTGAGCGCCAGAGTCAATTAAGGCTGTGAGGGAGATCTCAGCCTGAGAGACTTGCAACAGCACAGGCAACGTAAACGAGGGTAAGAGACAGAGTCGACTCACTCGGGGTGTGCGCGCCAAGGTACCGGCACGCACACCAGCAGAGGGAGCCAGATTGCAGTCAGGGCGTCGGTGATGGTCGGAGCCACAGTAACAGCACAGGCCCATCTGGAAATGACGCCGACGTTCCTCGGAGGGAAGGCGAGGACCAGCGAGTTCCATGGCCTCGGAGGGAGGCGAAGGGTAACGGTCAGGGAGAGCAGAGAAGGCTCGTGGGGTGGTGCGTGGCCGGGATGAGAGGAGTTGATCCAGTCGGACGGCGAGCGAGATGAGTTCCTTCAGATTGAGGTTGAGGTCGCGCCCGGCCATCTCCCTCCTGAGATCGGGACACAAACCCTGATGGAAGGCAGAAAGAAGGGCCGGAGAGTTCCATCCACTCTGAGCTGCCAGCGTGCGAAATTCGAGCGCAAACTCAGCAGCAGACCGACGATCCTGGCGGAGGTGGAGCAGCAACTCACCGCTGGAACGACCCTCGCGAGGATGTTGAAAGACAGAGTGGAAGGCCGTAACAAAGCGAGCATAGTCCTGGACCTCAGGACCCTGTTGGGACCAGATGGCAGTGGCCCAATCCAGGACATGATGGGTCAAGAGAGAGATCACCAGGGCGATACGGGATGCATCGGAATCAGGGGGTGAGTGAGTCAAGTACAGGTCGCACTGCAGCAAAAAGCCCTCACAGCGGTCTGGGTCTCCTCCATACTTCTCGAGTAGAGAAATCCTGAAGGCCGAGTGCGGCGGCGGGTTGCGCGGAGGACTGGGAGGAAGCGGAACTGAGGCGGCGGAGTGCGCAGCGGCAGGGGAGGGCGAAAGCTGTGACACCCATTGGGTAAGCTCGTTGACGGAGGGAACTAGCGAACGCTGGTTATCCGCGAGGTAGGTAACAGCTTGAGCCACCTCCTGAAGCTGTGTGCGGAGGTCAGCGAGCTGTTGTTCGACAGTAGAAGCGGGGTTGGTATCAGAGCCAGTAGCCGCTGTCTCCATAATGGCCGATTCAACTGTAACGCCGATCGGGGTATGAGGAGACAAACGCAAGCCACTGGTAAGAGAAACGTGTTTACTCAAAGGACAATGAGGGAACAGGAGAGACAAGGCAACGAGCAAGGTAGGGAACCAAGAGAATCGGCGAGTGGTAGAATGTGAATGACGCTTAAATAGGGTAGTAGCAGAGAAGACAATAGGGAACAGGTGGACGTGATTAGTAGGCAGGGGATGACGAGCATTGCAGGACGCGGGTACTGCGATCCAGGCTGCTGGTGGGCGTGACAGAAACACTGGAATAAATACATTCATAAAAGCTGAAGTTTGAAAATGAAAAGCAAAAAGTACAGATTGATCTTTGGAAATGTAGTATGTAAAATTAAAAAGTATTAAGTTACATTACATTAATAATCAAGAAAATTACAGATACCTAAAAAATAAGTACAGTAATGAAACACTTTATCATTCTTTTACCTTGTATTAATGTGCCTAATGGTGCAAAGGTCTTAGGCCACCATTAGATTTGTTGTTTTACCAATGGTTTAATGACCATATATATCTATTTCTCAGTCTATTAAGATACAACCAGAATGTAGAAAATTTGTACACAAGATAAAAAAAAAATCAGGACATTTGACCCCTACAGACAAAATTTTAAACACATCTTGAACCCTTCTGGAGAGATTGAAGCTTTCTGAAGTAATATTCATTCTTGGACTCTGAGTGGGCCAGTCCAAAAATGTCATTGTTTTAGTCATTCTTTGTCTCTCCAAATCTCATTTCAGTGCATTAACGGTGTGCTTGGGATTGTTATAGTGTTGAAAAATCAAACCATTCCCAATTAGGTGCTTCTTTCCAGCATTCTGTACATCTCAACATTCATGATCCCATCAGTTAGGACAATATCACCAACACCACTGGCAGAACTGCAACCCTAAACCTTAGATTGGACCCAAAACTTGGGTTCGTCATGCCATAATCTTCCTTTCCAGTGATCTTTGTGAGCTTTGTCATATGTTCACCTTTTCTAAATCTAATGGTGGCCTAAGACTTTTGCACAGTACTGTAGAAGTGAAGCCGAACATGAAAGTAAATCATTTGTAGTTTAATCAATAAGCAGATGCACTTAGAGTGATAGTTTCATTATAATGAATATGAATTTTAAGTCAGAATGTTTAAACCCTTCTGTAGGTCAATGATAACAAAATCCCAGAGAGAACAATAGCAGAGCAAGACAAGCTTGGAGAAAAGGGGAAAATGTAGTTTTTGGAGAGTGACTAAATTTCAAACTAAAGTGGTAAGTTTATTCCATAGCTGGATTTGTCATGTATGAGAAAGCCTTTTCCCCTGCTGTGGCTTTTTTTCTGGGAACTAAAAGTCCTGCACCCTGCAAATTAAGTAGATCAGCTGGATTGTAAGAATCTAAGAGTTCACTCAGATACAGTGGAGCCAGGCCATGGAGAGCTTTATATATTTCAAGACGTTTTTTGTAATCAATGTAGAATTTAACCAGTAACCAGTGTATAGAGAACTGAAGACTGATATCATCAAATTTTCTAGTTCTAGTTAGCACTTGAGCTGCTGCATTCTGGACTAATTGAAGTTTATTTATAGATTTATTAGAGAATCCAATAAGTTATTGTAATTCAACCTCAGGATTATAAATGCATAAACCAGTTTCTCAGCATCTATATTTTTTGCAATGTTACTTAACAGAAAGAAGGCAATTTGACTGATGTTACTAATGTGTGCATCAAAGGAGAGATCTGAATCAAAAGTTTTTACAAACGGACTGGGCATTACCAAACAGCCATCTTAGGCTTAGGATAGATGTAGCCACAGCATTTTGTCCAACTAATAAAACCTCAGTTGTATTTAATGACATCCATTCTGTTATTCGTTTACACAATCCTTAATTTTGCTGATTGTAATTTGGTTTGGCTGATATGTACAGCTACGTATCACTGCATAGCAGTGGATATTAATGTCATGTTTATGAATAATTGAGCCTAGTGGCAGCATGAAAACGTGAAAAACAAGAAAGCTAATTTCTGATTTTCATATCTTCTATCCGGAGCTTATTCTATTTCCATTTCCACCTGCTCTGTCAACACCAACCACAAACACTCTTTCGACCAGAGTTATGCTACGTCCCTTGTAATAGTGTCATGGCAAACGTAAACATGCAGAGTAGGCGCTGAGGTTTGTAATGGGTCTTAATGTATAGAGAGGATTTTAAAAACATTCCCCATAAATTAAAACAGGTTAGAGCTACGGAAACACAACAAACATCCAAATGGAGCAAGGGATGAGCTCAGTGATGATAATTCATCTCAATCATACTCTTTGCATTAAAGATTGTTAATTAACGACTCAGCTGGCAACCGGACAAGTGCTGCTTCTGGGCTCCAACAGAGCTCTGCCCACTCGATCCGAAACCCTCTATCAAACAGCATCGTTATTCATTAAAAAAAACACACCGCCTCATCTCTTTGCTCAGCGGCAATCTGTCAACAGGTCGCAGTCTATTTCCCATTACCTTCCTCCAGTCAAGCTATTGATTTTTGAGACCTCTCCAAAATGGCTTTGTCTTATCTGAGCTTTACTTCCAATAACAAAAACATCCGTCTTTGTTTAGCCAAAGAAAATGACGAGTAACCTGTCCGAGAAATGATACATGTGCATCCATCAGGGGTTACATACTGCGTACGGCTACGTCTTATCCATAGAGATGAAAGCATACATTAGGTCTGGGATACAATCATGTCTTTTATATAATTTAGGAAATAAATAAACAATGCCAGAGCTTTTTCAGTCAGTTACCTCTAATTCATTCACTGTCCTTCGTTAAGTCAATTATGTACATGTAGCAGATATATTCTGCATTTTTATAACCCGCTCTTCTGCAGACGAAGCCAGGAGATCCAGATGTTCACTCATAACAGCTGTAAAATGAACATCAGGCTGTCGTTTGGTGGCTGTGTTTAAACACAAGAGGAACGTCTGCTTCAGAACGTCCTCTTCTCTGGCGCTCCTGCTGTGCTTCAGAGTTCCAGGGTTTCTGTTTGCTTTGTGTAACTGATACAGAATCAGCTGCAGAGGTTCTTCAAACACTCCGGAATATTTGCTGTGTATACAAAAACGTTACACACATTATAGACGCAAAGTACAGCTACAGAAGATAAACACATAAGCTTATAGTGTCAAAAATGTAAAGTAATATTACTTGTGTGACTGTGGTAGCCTAGTGGTTAAGGTACTGGACTATGGACCAGAAGGTCCAGGGTTCAAATACCACCTCTGCCAAGCTGCCACTGTTGGGTTCTTGAGCAAGACCCTTAACCCACAATTGCTTGAATTGTAAGACTGTATCAATTGTAAGTCGCTCTGGATAAGGGCGTCTGCTAAATGCTGTAAATGTAAATGTAGAGAGGCTTACAGATTTAGAAGGTCTTCATACTGAAGTGCATGATACAGCTCAAGCAGTCAAGACTTAAGGGCCTTGCTTAGGGCCCCAAAAGTAGCAAAATGGCTTGACACCCCAAGCTAATGGTCAACAATTCAGTTCAAATAATCCTCTCTGTCACTGTGTACGTTTTTATGCGCTTAATAATCCGATAACTGCAGATAATCAGATCAATGAGTTTACGTGCACTTGAGTAATCAAGTACTGTTAAACCTTTAGTTTTATTTGATATGACTCGGGCAGTAATTCGATTTCTACTTTGCAATCAGCCAATAATCTCAGATAAATATGTGACATAAACTTTAATATTACATAATCAAATCCTTAATTTTCTCAAGGATATGGTATACTGCATTTCAGAGTCTCCAAAAAGTGTTTGATAGCCGTTTTTCCGCATTTAACTCCGTGGTGAGTTTAATTCCGGGGTTGCCAGATCCAGCGAGGAAGAAAACACTAAAGTAAATGAAAATGATAATCTCTGGACTGTTTGCAAGCATGCGGCTGTTATCTTCTCTGTACATTACACACTCATGGTTTGGACACAATCAGAAACTGATGTCCTGTTTCCTTCCACGTTTGCAGTAGTGGTTTTGTATCCAGAAGCGCTCTCTGAAGCACTTGGCATCACAGAGTAACGTGGCTAGCAGCTAGCGATCTAGATATATTAGATCTATTTCCAAACCTAACAGTCATGTTAACAAGGTCTATTCTCGTAACATTGCCTAACAGATACTTAAATAAACCAATAATATGTCATTTCTGTTTAAAACCTTTAGGAAGAAAACAGTAGCTCTTCAGGAAGGGTGCCAAAACTTTAACTGCATGAAGAAAGTAAGGATAACAAATGCCAAAGCATATATTTAGGGGCAGGGAGTGCCAAAACGGAGCACAAGGCTCTGCTGCAGTTTGATAAAGCTGATTGCTCATGCAGAGGGTCAGAGATCTAATCTAGCTCTAAACCTACCTGTTAAATTAATGCTGAAATCTGTTTAATTAATGTTAACTAATGCCATAAACTCTGTTCATTACAGAAACACAAATGTCACATATTTGTGTAAAAAATGAACCGGAAATTTGGATTCCTGAACAGCCTCACCCTCATTTGTTTGTGATTGCTCCTCCGGCGTCACCCGGCCATATCCTGACCTGATTGCTAAGTGCATTTCAAAGTCTATTTAAGGGTTTTCCATAATACACATCACGGTAATCTGTCTAATACCGCAAACTAGAGCAACCTGAAGTTGCATTCAAAGTTCATTCTAGATCGCATTTGCTGTTTTATGAGGGAGTAATTTTATCTACAACAGCCTGAACCTCTTTGAAAAAGAAGCCTGAATCTATTAGGTACATATTCACAACCTGTCTATTCTTGACATTTTCGCAGCTCTGCGTTGCTGCTTCCTGTCTGGAGAGGTGTTGGTGCAGCACATGCTAATCCTATACGTTACAGCAGTTCAGATTTTTTTTGGAAACTGAAGGTGTAGGTGTACTTTCATGTGCAGTCTGTTGACAAATACTTGCATTGGGTTAACTTCTGTGGTGTTTATGCAGATCCTAATATGTGAACACACCAAAAAAACAGTGATCGTTATATCAAGTGATCTATGCACAGTCTAAGTCTGCCATCCCTTTGACCTACTGCAGCATAGGTCATTACTTAGCTGCTTAGTGATCAGATGGTCCTTCTTCCTTCCTCTGATGTTTTGACTATATATAATATTGTGCAAAAGTTTTGGCACCAGAGCCAATTCGAGGTATTTTAATAAGCCATTAGCACATCACACTCTGGCATTCCCTCAGAACTGTTTGAGTTTTTGTGGTGACTGGTAATGCACTCCTCACTTCAAGTCCCTCCACAGATTTTGTATCAGATTTAGGTCCAGACTTGAGTTGGCCACTGAAGGATATTCACCTTCCTATCCTTAAGCCTGTGTGTGTGTGTGTGTGTGTGTGTGTGTGTGTGTGTGTGTGTGTGTGTGTGTGTGTGTGTGTGTGTGTTTTGGCAGTGTGTTTAAGGTTTTATATTTACTTGCCATTTAGTTGTAAAACGCCCATATCAAGAGTGACTTACAATCGATCTTACAATCCAAGCAATTGTGAGGCAACTAAGAACTTTGCTCAAGGGTGGCCGAGGTGGGATTCGAACCCTTGACCTTCTTATCCATACTACAGTACCTTTACCGCTAAACCACAAGGTCAGTGTCGTGCTGGAAGCTGAACCTCCTGCCCATTTTCAGCTCTCTAGCGCAGGGTTTGAGGTTTTTCTCAAGAATTTGGATAGACTTGGGAGTTGAAGAGATGGCCCATAACATAATGCTCCCACCACCATGGTTCCTGGTAGGTATGAGGTCTGTGCTGTGTTTGGTTTTATCATTTGGAAAAAAGTTCACTCTTGGTTTTATTATTATATATTCTTCAGGACTGTGGTAGCCTGGCGGTTAAGGTAATGGACTGTGAACCAGATTGTTAGATGTTGTTAGAAACCTACAGGAGGTGGTCCTGGCATCTGATGATTGCCGATGGTCTTGTTCACTGGGCAGAGGAACTTGCAGGATGCAGGCCCGCTATGGCCTCAGGACTTGGTCATCAGAACTGCCCCTCGCTGATTTGATTTGGTTATCAGGGTCCAAATTTTTGGCCGTGTGCTGCAAAAGCTCTTAGGGCTTTGATCCCAATTTCTGCTCCACTTAATTTTCTGCATTGCAGCCTTAATTACTAATCCTAATTCGAGTTTTCAGATCCTTTTAATTACCGTTTCGTCTGTTGTTCTTGTTTTCACGTCGTCTCGTTTTATTGTGTATGAAACGCGCCACAAAACAGAACTCGCCTTCCCCGATGTACTTTCATGCGAACGGTTAAATAGTTTTGCAGAGAAGCGCTAATTAAGAAACTCAGGACACCATCAATCATCTTCGCTGTGCCTCTGAAACCTTCATCTCTGAGCGACAGCAATGTTCTGATGAGGATACCAGCCCGAATCGAGTCTCCTCTCTCTCCACGTCCTTCGGGACGATGATTAAAATATTTTTCCTGTTTGCAAATGACAATGCAAGCTGGTGACCCTAATTAGTCAGCACAGGTAGAGAGGCTTTCAGAGAATCCACACAATAGAAGCGTGGCACAAAGGAACGAGTGCTGCATGACCGTGAGCGCCGTACGATCTGACATGTAAATGTCTTCAGAGGTTATCGAGGACTGTAGAAGCCCTTTAGTTATCTGTTCCCCAGAGCTCTGAGTGGGACTTGTGTATTTCCGGACCTCAGGGTGAACCCTCTTTGTGTTCCTTGGACTCATACGACTAAGGAGCTGGACGTACCTGATAAGGTCGATCCATGCCTCGAGCGCATTTCAGGAATAATAAATCAAACCAACTTGATGGCTGCTATAAGGTTACGTTTGTTTCTTCGCTGTTCTGAGGTTCTTCATTAGTTCTGCTGAACGGTCGGAAATTCTTCGACATTTAAACCCGAGAGTGATTCACGCCCAACATACGGCGGTACGGAACACGTGAAGGTCACTCTATATGGTTGCAATTTGCGAAACAGCGTAAATGGATACCTATATATTGCCAGATGTTTGTGGACGCTTAAAATGCAATCCAAAAAAACAATTAGAGCCTTCACCGTTTTTAAAAGCTTCCAGGTCAGTGGTGACTCACGCTGACAGTCTCCATCAAAGTTGGCAAACCATCTCTTTACTCTCTTTACTTTAGGAGGACAGAGGGCAGAACACTGATGATCTGACTTGTTAGAGGTAGAAGTGTCATGCTGAGAGTCATGAATGTGTCCAGACCTGCGTGCTTCGTATTATTCAGAATTCACCAACTAGAAGGAATGTTTACATAATTTTGGCCATGCAGAATACATCCTTTTTTATACCTGACTGTTTATATGGCAGCTCGGTTATAGGGGCGCTCTACAAATCATGAACCGTATGTCTAATGAAGTAAAAGAGCTATAAAAAGCACTATAAATCCTTGATTCTGCATCATCTGAGCTGCAGGATCGCATTTATTTAGGGAGCATTGGAACCTAGGGAACACTGGAAACTAGGGAGCATTGGAAACTAGGTAACACTGGAAAGTAGAGAGCATTGGAACCTACGGAACACCGGAAACTAGGGAGCATTGGAACCTAGGGAACACTGGAAACTAGGGAGCATTGGAAACTAGGGAGCACTGGAACCTAGGGAACACCGGAAACTAGGGAGCATTGGAAACTAGGGAACACTGGAACCTAGGGAGCATTGGAACCTAGGGAACACTGGAACCTATGGACCATTGGAACCTAGGGCACTATAGAATCCAGGGAACACTGGAATCGCTCGTGACAATAAGAGCGCAGAGCAAAAACAATCCGATTCAGCCCAGTGTGGATTCGGTCAATAAATTCTACCCTGGCTTTTGGATTAAATCTGTCCGCTGAGGATTTTTATAACTCCAGTATCACGTCGACGTATTAGCAGCAAACCAGCGGCTCCTGCCACATGATTAACACCGAGCGCTGGCATTAACGTGACTCTGCAGGAGCAGGTTCCACCGGGGGTTGCTAAGGAACAAACCGGGCTGCTCGTGTTATTTCTGATTTTCACGTCACAGCTTTCACACCTTCAGGAGAAAGTGCTGAACAGAAGAGATGAACAAGATTCTGAGATTCTTCTGCAGGTTCAGTACTTTTGAAACCGATAGCTCATGTGTTCAGATCTTAACCTTCTGACATCATCGGTATCACAGACGATGAAATAAAGTAATATGATATTATCGTTCCTGTTTTAGTGAAACAAGCAGAGAATTCCGTTGAAAGTTAGAGATTCTACACTTTTAAGTTCTGTCCCAACTTCCAGCCGTCCCTGGATCTCAGCTCCTTAATGTCCTCCTCCCTCAGGTTTCATTGTTTACTCATTTTCAATGTTGCCCAATACCTAATGTCTCGTCATCCCTGGTGTTTTTACTTGAAGTTAGTAAGTTTTGTTGGATTATTTAATATTCCTTAAAGTATTCCGTAAAGATTTGTCACATATTATTTTATATCTCCTGTTTTCCAGTGATTCCTGAGTCTGTAATGTTCCCTAATTTCTACTGTTCCTGAGTTCCCAATGTATATGCGTTTCTTAATTTCATACATCGCTTTCTAACGTTTCCTTATCGGCAGTACCCTAGTTTCCAGTGTTCCCTAATTTCTATAGTACCCTAGCTTCCAATGCTCCCTAGCTGTTATATCCTCTAGTTTCCAATGCTCCCTAGTTTCCAGGGTTCAATAGCTTCCAATGCTCCCTAGTTTCTATAGAGTCCTAACTTCCAATATTCCCTAGCTTCCAGTGCTCCGTAGTTTCTATAGGGTCCTAACTTCCAATATTCCCTAGCTTCCAGTGCTCCGTAGTTTCTATAGTCCCCTAGTTTCCAATGTTCTTTAGGTTTCAATGTAGTTTTAAACCTTCCATAATTTTCAATTTCATCTGGTCTTCATAGTCCCTAACTTCCAATGCTCCCTAGTTCCAATGTCCGTTAGTTTCCTATGTCCGTTAGTTTAAATCTTGACATCTAGTTCCCTAGTTTTTCATGTCTACTTGTCTCCAGTGTTCCCTAGTTTCTAATGCACTTTCCAATATCCCTTAGTCTCATGCTGTTACCAACGTTACCAGTGTCTCCTAGTTTTCTCTTAGTTTTTTACCAGTGTCTCCTGGTTTTCAATGTTCCCTACCTTTCAATGACCCCTAATTTCCAGTGCTTCCTAGTCCTGAGTATTTTATTATTTTCATACATCCCTTACTAAAATGTATTTCCACACAGTAAGCAGTGCTATAGTGCCATATGTCGAGGAGATAAATAAACCAGTGAGCTGTTATTTTTATAAGTCTCCCTGTTTGTGGAGTTTGGGGACGACAGAACCTGACGCTGCATTCTGAGCTTCACTTCTTGGCAGCCGCTTTTCCCCAGAGTGAAGCACAACACATTGGAAATGTCAAATTCTGCTCAGCGTTAGCATTTTAGCCCAGGGCGCATTAGCATGTCCGGGTCACGACGTTGTCCCGTCACCGCTGAGCCGAGCATCTCTTTATTTATATAAAAGTAAAGTATGTATAAACCAGCACAGCGTACCTGCTTAGAATAAGAAAATCCTAAACCTAACCATGAAACTCCCAGTGGTTCTGTACATTCATTCTCTACTGTTTAATGGAACCTTGTCTCATTCACGTCACACTCCCTGGCTTCTGATGCTCCCTAGGTTTCAATGTCTCCTAGTTTCAGCTGTGTTCTATATTCTATTGTAGTTTTCAAAGTTAACTGGTTTTCAACCAAGCCTAGATTTCAGCCTCTAGTTTCTATATTGTCCCCTATTTTCTATTGGCCCCTAGCTTCAAATGTCCCCTAGATTTCAATTCTCCCTAGTTTCCAAAGCTCCCTAGTATCTAATGTACCATAGTTTCAAATATTCACTGGGTTCCAAAGTAGTTTTCAATTTTGCCTAGTTTATACTGCCCCAGCTTCAAACATAGTTTTCAATGTTCCCTAGTTTCTGGTGTCCCCTAGTTTCAGATGTTCCGTAGGTTCCAATGTTTTAGTTTACAATTTTCTATTATTTAATAGTTTATAATGAGTCCTAGGTTCCAGCATTCTTTAGTTTCTAATGTCTCCTGGTTTCTCAAGTACATTCCAATATTCCTCAGTTTCGTGCCGTTACCAATGTTACCGTTACCAATCTACTGTCCAGTGTCCTATAGTTTTCAGTCCCCTAGTTTCCGCACACCGAGCTCCCTAGCTTCCAATCTCCCCTGTTTTCTAGATTCCCCTAGTTTCCAATGTAGTTTTCAAAGTGCCCTAGTTTTCTAATGTTCCCTAGCCTACAATGTAGTTTGCTAAGCTCCCTAGTTTTCAGTATTCACTAGAGTCCATTATATTTTAGTTTACAACTTTTGAATATTCTTTCATTTCCAATGTCCCAGAGTTTATAGTGTGCTCTAGTTGTCCAGTGTTTGAGTTTCCAATATCCCCTAGTTTCCAAGTTTCTTGATGTCTAGCTCCCTAGTTTCTAATGTTGTCCCCTGTGTTCCATAGTTACCAGTGTAGTTTTTATTGTTCTCTTGTTTGCTATGAACATGCTATGAATATTTTATGTTGTTACCAATGGTATCTACTGTCCAAGCTTCCCTAGTTTCCAGAGTTACCTGGTTTTCAGTGTGGTTTCCAGTGCTCCCTACTTTTCAAAGTCCTCTAGTTTCCACTGTAGATTTCAGTGCCCCTTATTTTACAGTTTTCAATATTTTCTTTTTCTAGTAATATCAAGTCTTGTTATGTTTGTCCTTTCATTTCTATTGCACACTATGCTCCTTTGGATACAGGAATTAATCTCCATTTTCCCTACTCTTGTTGAACCTTAGTTCCCTTGTCCCCGAGACTGATTTTTCAGTTTTTCTCAGCGTGCATTTGCTTGTTTGGACTGTGGGCTGTGACTGTTCCTGTATCCTTATTTTTCCTGCTTCTCTTTGATTTGTCAGAGCGGTGTGTGGTCGCACCGCTTCGG
Organism: Ancistrus triradiatus; assembly: GCA_025084515.1. Classification (NCBI taxonomy): domain Eukaryota; kingdom Metazoa; phylum Chordata; class Actinopteri; order Siluriformes; family Loricariidae; genus Ancistrus; species Ancistrus triradiatus. The sequence continues at coordinate 12,993 of JAJAGP010003838.1, read as the reverse complement.
TGGGAGAAGCGATAATGCGTGTTTGCTGAAGAGGTTTGAGTCTCTTAGGCTGTAAGTGGTCAAAACAACAGCAGCCTAAAATGATCTGACCTTGAAACCTAGCATCGAGTGCTTCAGTGTTACGCACACACACACACACACACACACACACACACACACGCACACACAAATGCGCGTACATAATGGAAGACAATGGGGGAACGTGAGTGGCACGATGAGTCAGCATAACCTCGTTAAGATGCACAGTAGCAAACGCCGCGGCGTTTTATCCAGAGTGTTTGTTTCAGCCTGCTGCGTTCATCACACACAAGTCACGTTAATGACACGTCAAAAGCGTGTTCACATCTCATGTGCATAAGTGCTTAGAACACACGCCGTTCTGCACCGTTCTATCTGCGGCAGAAACGGACCACGATTATTAGCTCACAGTGAGAAGTCACCATGGAGACCTCCTTCAGGACCAGACAAGCACATGAGTGTTTGACCTCTGACTTCCAGCTGACCTACAAGTGGACTCTCAGTCCTAATTACATCTCATCCCATTACACCACACACTCTCTCTCACACACACACACACTATCTCTCTCTCTCTCTCTCTCATTGGAAGGAACCCTGCATCTGCACCCGGTTTATTTGTGTTATTTCATATAACGGCCCATTAGTTTGATTATTAGAAACACCATGACCTAGAGCGGGTGGCATTTTCTGCAGCGGAGGCTTTTTTTATTTTTAGATTTCCCCCATTTTCCTCAGTGCAGCCCTTACAGATTCCCGCCCACTCACTGAGTCTCCCCGACCACGTGACAGATACCAATCTGGGATGGTGAGGGTTTACAGCACGTAGCAAACACCCTCATTCAGAGTGCAAAACTATTAAATCGAGCAGTAGAAGCATAAGGTTAGGGTAGAAGATTAGGGTAAGTTGAAGGATAGAGTTAGGGGCGAGGTTTAGGGATGGGATTACAGGTTAGTGCTGGAGTTGGGGTAAGGTTAGGGTTAGGGAAATGGGTCAGGGTAAAAGGTTAGGTTAGTTGAAGGATTAAATTATGCAGTTGAAGAATAAGGGCCTAGGAGTAGGTTTAGGTGTTAGGGGTTAGAGGTTAAGGTTAGGGGTTAGTTTAAAAGGTGAGGGTTAGTTGAAGGATTAAATGGGCAGTTGAAGGACAATGGCCTTGGGTTAGGGGTTGGGAGTTAGGGTGAAAGGTGAGGGTTAGTTGAAGCTAATGTGCTTTGTCCATGTTCCCAGTGGCCGCTTGGTGGTGATCTTTCTCAGTGGTAATCCAGGGCCTTAGCCTCTAACCCAGCTGTGATCAGATGCTTCCTCTAAGATTTTTTGGATAGATCGGTACATTTGGTTGAGATTCTCCCCTCCCCCCTCCATCGACATGGCAGTTGTAGCTCTAAACAATGGGGCAGATAGGAACAGCCCCACGAGGGTGTAACTCATCAGGGCTTATTGTTCTGTATCAATAGGTGGTATCTGAATGGAAGGGGAGTACTAGCAGATGGTCGTTTGTTCTTCAGACACTACAGCAAGCTTTACACAAAACCAAATCAAGTATCAGTGGCAAGAAAAAACCGCCTGAAACGCATAGGGAAGGAACCCAGAGAGGAACCGAGCTCAAAGGGGGAACCTTATCTCATCTAAAAAATGTTATTTTATTAACAGAAAAGGTTTGTGGTTGTCAGTTCCACTCATTTCACACTTGTTTTTGGATCTAGTCAACTCTCAAAGGCATTTTTGTGACTTTTTCGTGACAAGCACTGAAAAGGTGAGCTTTAAATGATATGCTGACATTATGAGTGCTCTTTCAGACTCTAACGGTGAATTAGCGCTGGAATTAGTTATTTCAAGTTTTCTCGACAGGACGTCGTTTAGAACGCCTTCTATTAAAAACACTTTCATCAGAACTCAGTCTTTGTTCTCTCTGAAGTCGCTACAATTAATTCTTTTTAAGAAGTTTAAGAGGCAAACATCAAAGAGCGCAGGGATTAGCACCGCTAAGTGCAGCCTCAGGTTTGGGTTTAAACGTGGAGCCAATTAAGAGCGATATCACAGAAAGCTTTGCGTCCAAACGGAACCTCATTCTTCCTCTCCATCTGTTCTTCAGCTCAGAGACACTTTAAGGTTTCCCATCATCCCTCTGTAGCTCAGAGTCTCAGGCACTCAGCCCGCGGCCTTGATCCAGGTTCAGCTCGAACATAAACACCTTCTGTTCAATACCAGCAATGTGAGGCTCCTTTTATCCTGTCCAGTACTGTATTTTATAAAAATAATGACTGTTTAATGTGTACATTAATCATAAAGCACAAACAATCATCATCAAACACCAACAATCATCCTTAAACACTGACATTAACCACATAATGCCAAGACTCATCATCAAATACCAACATTAATCAAAAAACATCAACATTCATCATTAAATATTGAGATCCATCATTAAACACCAACATTCATCATGAAACATTTAAATATTAAATACCAAAATTAATAATCAAACATCACCATTCATTGTCAAACACTAACGATCAAGCAAACATCAACAACATTCATCATTAAACACCAACATTTGTTAACACATATCAATATTAAAAATAAAACACCAACATTCACCATTAAATACCGACATTCATCATTAAACACCAACAGTCATACTTAAATACCGACATTCACCCTTAAACACCAACATTCATCATTAAACACCAACATCCATCATTAAATACTGACAATCATCATTAAACACCAGAATTAATCATTAAATACTGGCATTCATCATTAAACACCAACATTCACCTTTAAACACCGACATCCTTCGTTAATCACCAACATTAACCATTAAATACCGTCATTTATCAGTTAACACCAACATTCATCATTAAACACTGACATTCATCATTAAACACCCATCCTTATACACCAACATTACTCAGAAAACACAGAAATTCATCATTAAACTCCACCATTCATTATCTAATGCTAAGATACATCATTAAATATCAACATTAATCACTAAATACCAATGACCATTCATCAAATATCTACATTAATCAAACAGCATCAAGATACATAATTAAATACCAATGCTCATCATTAAACACCAACATCCTTTATTACAAACCAATAATCATTTATCAACCACTGACATTAACCAACAAACACCAACATTCATAATTAAATACCAATGACCATTCATCATCACATTCTAATATTAACCATAAAACATCAACAATCATTGAACACCAATGATCGTTTATCAAACACAAAAAAAGAACCATCTCTCACCAAGATTCATCTTCAAATACCAACAATCATCATTAAACACTGACACTTACAATCTAATGTCAACATTATTCATCATCATTCATCATCTGACATCAAGAATCATCATCAAACACTGACATCATCATTAAATACCAATGATCCTTCATCAAACATCAACATTCATCATCATAAACTGACATTCATTACTAAATACCAAATATCACTCAATAAACAGTAACAGTAACCATTAATGTCAACATTCATCATTAAACACTGACACTAATTATTAAACGCCAACATTCATTATTAAATACCAACATAATACCAGCTCTTTATTATTAACACTACACTAATACTGGGTGGTTTCTCCTCCTAATTTTTTTCTTAGGACAGTTTCAGTTCTTCATGGCATGGCTTCCTCATGGTGTTTTGAACATGATTACATCAATAAATACCTGCAGACTGTTAGAAGATTGTGGCCATCAAGCCGATGGGGGCCATGAGTTCATGCTGTTGGTACCAAATCGTAGGGTATGGCGTGGTGTTTCATCCATGACTGTGAGGTGCAGTGTTTGGTCCTCTGTGTGTAAACAGGATTAGTTTTGATGGAGACGAACCGAGTGTGTTTACTTCCCTTCTCTCTCCTGACTGCATGAAGAGCAGCGGGACGGAAAGTTCAGAGATATTTCACCGCCGCTGTTCATTATAATTCAAACAGACCACGAGTAAACAGACAGAGAGACGGAGACATGAAGCAGACGTCTCCATATATCAGGAAATAATGGACCAGCAAGATGAGATAGAAAGCAGAGAGAGAGACAGAGAGGTGTGGTATGAACAGGAAATTGAAATATTAGGTTTGGAATCAGATCTTCACTGAGCACATACATGACACATGGATGTCCCTGATAAAGATGTCGTCTTGAAGGCAGCTGATGTTGTTCTAAAATGTCAGGGTACTTTTCTACATTAATGCTGCATTACAGAAGTATAAATGACCTTTGCTAAGGGCCCTGACCCGACCCCATAGCATGCCAGAGCCTGGATTTTGGACGTCTTTTCCTCTTTGGTAAAAAAAAAAGATCTGTTACACTGATGGATCTGAGCACAATCCCCGTCCCCACAGTATGATGGTCCATCCCAGATGCCTCCAAGCCCAGAGACGGCGACGCCTCTTCTGGACATGGTTATAACATAAGGCTTCTTTTAGCACAGTAACGTTTTAAGTGGCATTTGTGAATGTAACTCTGTATTGTAGAGCTTGGTAAAGGTTTGATAAAGGAATCCCTTGTCCATGTGGTTCTATCAGCTGTTGATGAATGATGGTTCTTGATGCAGTGCCGTCTGAGGGAGCGGAGATCACCACTCTTCAGTTTAGGATATGGAAATCCCTTCCAGTCTGTCTTTGAGGAACATTGTTTTAAACATTTGCTGATAAACTGGAGATCCTCTGATCATCTTTACTTTTCAAAGACCCAGCCTGTTTGAAATCACATCATTATTTCGTTTTTTATCTCATTATTCACCCTAAATTACAACCTTGCAGGCTGAAATGGATGATTATCCAGAAACAAAACATGAAATATCCTGGATTTTAGTTCGGCTTTGGCTTTTCTGAGACGTTTTGCATTAAAGGTTTGCCTGTTCCTTGCTGTAAGACAAAAAGAAATGGTCTGAGGTGCACTGACAGTGGTATGGACGGTGTGGATCTGTGTTAGGAGAACAGGAATTGGTCTGTGATGGAGGGAAGGTGTCTGACACCTCCACTCAGCCTGAGCTCAGAATAAACCAGTAAAAGCATTCTGCGCTATCTGTGCACACGCTTCACCACACGCTTCACAACACGCTTCAAAACATGGCTAACAAAGCCCACTGCAGGTGTGTGTAGATCAATTCTTCATACAGAGTCCAATTTAGATTGGCTGAGGTCTGAAAGAAAAGGATATTTAAGCTCGAACCTTCTCATTTAGATTAACGACACTCTTTACAGACAAAAAAGAAAAGAACACACATGTATTAAGCCGTCCTTCACACCGAGTCTGAAACCGACAGACCACAATGCTGCGTAACATGTTTATTCAATGGGAAACTGTTCTAATTTCTGCATTAAAATCAGGCTGACCAATCAGAGCTTGGTCGGACAGCTCAGGCAGAACAGCTCACCAAGAGCTTATAGGACGAACAACAGGCTGCCTCTAAAAACATGGATATTAGAGAAAAGATCTGGTGGAATAGAACAGAAAGGCTGGAGAATGATGGAGATAAAGCTCACAGGGACTGGATGGAAGCGTCTGATTATTTATCTAAGTGCATTCTGATCTGTTCATGATCACAGAAACACAAACTAGAGCTTCCTGCACTCATCTGCACTTGTGTTTTTTGTTTGTTTGTTTTGTTAAGTTGTGAAAAAAACAGAAATTTCTGAGACAGAATACGAGAAGGGAAATTAAAGAAAGAAAAAGTTTAAAGACCGTTTAGACAAAATAGGTAACGCAGTTGGTGTGAAGGTAACACTATGTGAACAATCTCTGTCCAATCCTGACCGTCCACGCCCATGAGGCGCAAATATGGACCAAAATCTGTCAGGCTGAAGAAAAATGAAGAAAAGCTGTAATGTTTTCTCTTTTCAAAGTGCAGCTTCTGTGAGATCAGACTGACGGAATGAGAAACGAATGGATGAGACATGGCTGCTTCTGAAAGCAAAACCTGCTGCTCCAACATGCTGGCGCTGATTAGCTGGCGAGGGAGACGGGGATCCGGTGTCGCATGGTCGCTCATTTCACACCGTTTGTTCAGGAGTACTGGCCGGTAAACAGGCGAGCGCTTCATTGATTCGTTTTCCTAAAGCGGTGCATCTTTGGGATTTGTTTGCATGCCAAAGCAGCTGGATGCTCTGGACGCTGTCCAGTCACCACCTCAGGAGTAACAAGATCCAGTGTTAAACACAAAACACACTCGGTGTAACGATGTCTAATCATCAGCAGATAAAAACACACTCAGTGTAACGACGTCTAATCATCAGCAGATAAAAACACACTCAGTATAATGACGTCTAATCATCAGCAGATAAAAACACACGGTGTAACGACGTCTAATCATCAGCAGATAAAAACACACTCGGTGTAACGACGTCTAATCATCAGCAGATAAAAACACATTCAGTGTAACGACGTCTAATCATCAGCAGATAGAAACACACTCGGTGTAACGACGTCTAATCATTAGCAGATAAAAACACACTCAGTGTAACGACGTCTAATCATCAGCAGATAAAAACACACTCGGTGTAACGACGTCTAATCATCAGCAGCTAAAAACACACTCGGTGTAACGACGTCTAATCATCAGCAGATAAAAACACTCGGTGTAACGAGGTCTCATCATCAGCAGATAAAAACACACTCGTTTTAACGACGTCTAATCATCAGCAGATAAACACACACTCAGTGTAACAACGTCTAATCATGAGCAGATAAACACACACTCGGTGTAACGATGTCTAATCATCAGCAGATAAACACACCACGCGGTGTGTTGTTTGTTTGTGTTGTAACGGGACATTCTAATCATCAGCAGATTAAAAACACACTCGGGTGGAACGACGTATAATTCATCAGCAGATAAAAAACACACTCGGTTGTAACGACGTCTACTCATCAGCAGATAAACCAACACTCGGTGTAACGACGGTCAATCTCAGCAGATCAGATAAACACATCGGTGTTGAACGGACGTCTATTCATCAGGCAGATAAAAACACACTCGTTGTTTTGTTTGTAACGACGTCTAATCATCAGGCAGTGATATAAAAAACACTCGGTTGTTGTAACGAATCTCTAATTCTCAGCAGTATAAAACACACTCGGGTAACGATTGTCTAATTCATCAGCAGATAAAAACAACACTCAGTGTAATGACTCTAATCTTTAGGAGGATAAAAACACACTCAGTGTACGACGTCTAATCACAGCCGATTAAAAAACACACTGGTTTGGGTTGTGTATGTAAACGACGTCTAAATCAGAGATAAAAACACACTCGGTGTTTGTTTTGGGTGTTGTAACGAGGTTAAATCATCAGCAGATAAACACACCGGTGGTAACGAGGTCTAATCATCAGCAGATAAACACACTCGGTTTGTAACGACGTCTAATCTCAGCAGATAAAACACACTTGGTTTGGAACGACCCCATCTAATCATCAGGCAGATAAAACCACACTCGGTGTAACGAGGTCTAATCATCAGCAGATAAACACACTCGGGTGTCTGTGTTGTTGGTTGTGTTGTTGTTACGACGTCTAATCATCAGCAGATAAACACACTCGTGTAACGAGGTACTAATCATCAGCAGATAAAACACCAAATGTAACGACGTCTAATCATCAGCAGATAAAAAAACACTCGGGAACGAGTCAATCATCAGCAGATAAAAACACCACTTGGTGTTTTGTTTGTTGGTCAGTTTTGTAACGACATCTAATCATCAGCAGATAAAAACACCAATCGGTTTGTTGTTTGGTTTGTTGTGTTTGTAACGACGTTTAATCATCAGCGAAAACGCATATCAGGTAATGGACGTTCTAATCATCAGCAGCTAAAAAACACACTCGGGTAACGACGTCTAATCTCAGCAGATAAAAACACTCGGTTTGTAACAGGATCCTCATCAGCAGATAGAAACACACTCGTTTTTTAACGAAGTCTAACTCATCAGCAGAGAAACACACACTCAGTGTCGTGCTAACAATGTCTAATCATGAGCAGAGATAAAAACACACTCGGTTTAACGACGTCTTAATCATGAGCAGAATAAACACACTCGGTGTTTTGTTGTAACGATTGTCTAATCACAGCAGATAAAACACACACTTGGTGTTGTAACGCGTCTATCATGAGCGATCGAGAATAAACACACAATGGTGTTTGTTGTTTTTTTTTGATTGTGTTGTAACGATGTCTAATCTCAGCAGATAAAAACAACACAACGGTGTAACGAAGTCTAATCATCTGAAGATAGAAACACACTCGGTGTAATTGTTAACGACATCTAACATTCAGCAGATATAAACACACACTTAGTGTACCGACATATAATCATTCAGCAGATAAAAAACACACTAGGTTTGTACGTCCTGGTTTTGTAACGACGTCTACTCCTCAGCAGATAATTAAAAAAACACACCGGTGGATGTAACACAGTTAAATCATCAGAGATTTTTAAAAAACACACTCGGTGTAAGACGTCTAATCATCAGCAGATAAACACACGCGGGTTTGGTTTGGTTGTTGTTGTTTGTTTGTAACGGACGTCTAATAACCAGCAGATAAAAACATCGGTTTTTAACGACGTCTAATCATCAGAGAAAAAACACACTTGGTTGTGTGTTGTGTAACGACAATCTAATTCAATCAGCAGATAAAAAAACAACTCGGTGTTTTTTGTTGTAACGACGTTTCTAATCATCAGCAGGAACACATTACTCAGGTGTAATGAACGTCTAATCATCCGCAGCTAAAAAACACACTCGGTGTTTTGAACGAGGTTCTATCATCAGAGATAAAAAACACATCGGTGTGTAACGACGTCTAATCATTCAGCAGATAAAAACCAACACTCGGTTGTAAACACGATGTCTATTAATATCAGCAGATAAAACACACCTCGGTTGTTTTGTAACGACATCTAATCATCGCAGATAAAAACACACTCGGTGTTGTTGTGTTGTGTACGACGTCTAATCATCAGCAGAGAAAACACACACTCAGGTAACGACATCAAATCTTTAGGAGATAAAAAAACAATCAGTGTTGTAAACGACGTCAACTTCAGCAGATAGTAAAAACACACTCGGTGTAACGACGTCTACTCTCAGCCAGCATACAAAACCACAACTCGGTCCCCCCTTTACACGGACGTTAATCATCAGCAGATAACCACACACCGGTGTGAAATTGTAACGGACCATCTAATCATCAGCAGATTTCCCCCAACACACCGGGTGTGTGCTGTGTATGTTTGTTTGTTGTAGTTGTGTGTTTGTTGTGTAACGAGTATAATCATCACAGATAACACACTCGTGTGTGGTTTTTCTTTTTTTCTTTTTTTTTTTTAGGTTGTGGAACGAGGTCTAATCTATCAGCAGATAAAAACACCACTTGGTGTATTGTAACGGACATCTAATCATGAGCAGTAAACCACACTCGGTGTTGTAACGATGTCTAATTCATCAGCAGATAAAAACACACTTCGGGAACGACGTCTAATTCATCAGCAGATAAACACACTCGGGTTTGTGTAACGAGGGTGTATCATCAGCAGATAAAAAAACACCATTGGTGGAACGGACATCTTTTAAAAAAACAAATCATCAGCAGGATAAAACACTCGGTTTGTAACGAGTGTCTAATCATAAGCAAGAGATAAAAAAACACTCGGTGTTGTAACGACGGTCTAATCATCAGCAGATAAAAACATCGGTGGTAAGGAGTCCTAATCATCCAGCAGATAAAAAACACCACTTGTGTAATTGTTATTGTAACGACCATCTAAATCATCAGCAGATAAAAACCCACTCGGTTGTAACGCGTCTAATCATCCAGCAGAATAAAAAAAACACACTCGGTGTGTAAGTCTATGTTTGAATCAGTGAATCATTTGTTTATTACTGAGATTTGCTTCTTCTTCTTGTTCAGTGAGTCAGTGTTTGCGTCAGTGAATCATGTCTTTAGTACACAGACTTGGCGTGTGAATCAGTGAATGATTTGTTCACTACAGACATTTTATTCTATTTGTCCAGCAATTCAGTGTCCACAGAGATTTGCTTTTTGTTATTCTAACAATTGTTCTTTAGACTCATGAGATCTGACCTCAAGATATGCATCATCCCCCGATGCTTCAACAGCGACGCCTATCAGGCTTCCAATGGACCTGCAGCTCGTCCAGGGCACACTTACGTCTGCACCCAAGGTTTGACAGGCGTAGAAGAGTGATGTTCTGTTTACTTTCCAAATGATTAACAACACTTCTGCAGGAACCCCTTTATTTATTTCCAGTGATTTCTCCACTGTTTAATAAAGCTCTGTATATAAGAGCTAAAGTTTTCCTCGTGATTCTGCTTCATCCTGAACATGCTCGACCTTGGCAGCAGGAGTGATGTAGTTGTAGCTGGAGTCATTACTGTTCTCTCAGTCGATCTATCGCAGCATAACGCAGTACGGCTACAGATACGCCGCCGCTCTGATTGGGAACGTCTGACGAGCAGAAACTCATCTGTGTTTGCAGATTTAGTTTCCAGATCCTGGATGGATTAGACCTTCTGTAAGCTTGCCGTGCTCCAATCAGCCACCATCGTTATTAATTTAATTTAGAACTGAAATGGAATAAGCTGACGTGTCTCACACTTCCATCTGCTGCTCTCATTCAGAATGAATCACTAAACGAATCATTACCTCAGTCTGAGTCGTTTGGTTTGTTTAGATACTGCTGCTAGGTTTTACAATTAGATTAGATTGTTTTGTTTCAGTGAGTCAGTGTATGAATCAGTGAATCATTCAGTCATGAATCCTATTAACTTCCCTCTAGTTTGGTGAGTTACTGTATGAATCGGTGAATTGTTCAATCACTAATCTCATTCACGTCTGTTTAGTTTGGTGAGTCGTTGTTTGAATCAGCGAATCATTTGCTCATGACCCTGATTCATTCCTTGTTTGTTAATTGAGTCATTGTTTGAATCAGTGAATCATTTTCTCACAAAGACACTCACTTCCCTATATTTCAGCCAGTGTTGAATTGGTGAATCATTTGGTGCTTACTAACATTCACCTCTCTCTAGTTCAGTGAGTCTGTATGTGAATCAGTGAATCATTAAGTCATTAATCCTTTTCACTTTTCTCAAGTTCAGTGAGTCAGTATGTGAATCAGTGAATCATTCAGCCATTAATCCTATTCCGTTCTGTTTAGTTCATTGAGTCAGCATATGAATCAGTCATTGGCCCGAGTCACTCTTCTCTAGTTCAGTGAGTCAGTGTATGAATCAGTGAGTCACTTGGTTATGATGAAGATTTGTTTCTTCAGTTTGAAATAATGAATCATTTGATCATGACAGAGATTTGCTCCTCTCCAGTTCGGTGATTCAGTGTTTGAACCACTGACTCATTTGCTGACTAAAAAAGTCGATTCTATATATTATCACCTGGTTATTATGTAGTTTTGTTCTTTTCTAATTCAGTGAGTCAGTGTTTGAATCAGTGAATACGTTGGTCATGACCTCTCTTCATGAAGTGAATCATTGCTTGAAATGGCCCTCAGAAATGAGCGATGAAAGAAAAGGCGCAAAGGATCTCAAAAGTTCTGGAGCAGTATTAATTGTTAACGAGTAAAACCAAACCTTGTCTCATTAAGCAGTTAGCACTAATCAGTGTAATAAATGATGTAAATATGAGGAGAGTTTCTGTGGAATTTAAAAGCCTGGGTACCTGTGCACATGGTGGTTATCTCAGTTACAGCGGCGCTAATGAAGCTAGCACTCCATCCATGAAATGGCTCCATCAACAGAGAGAGAGAGAGAAAGAGAGATTACCCAACTGATGAGAAAATCAACAAGAGGAAATGACACACTTCCTCAGGCTGCCTTTTCTTTTTTTTAAGTGTTCACATTTACAGCCATTGATCTTCACTCCGGGCTAAGAGAATAGCTCAGGCTTTGCAGTCTCCTTTAAAGAAGAAGAAGAAGAAAAATAGGAGATCTTTCATGTGGTTTAAACCAAACTCCAAGAAAAAAGTTTGTTTCTGAGATAATCTGTAGTAAAAGTAAAAGTATTTCTTTAAAAAGCCTTTCTAACTCCATTGTTGAAACAGCACGTCCTTTATCCAGGGTAACCGGTACAGAGCCATTACACTGAGGGTACTGGATTTATGAGGCTAATGTATTTATATATATATATTCAAATGACTAGAATTGCCTAAATAAAAAAGAAAGCTCTTCAACTATTACTCCACCACAAACACATGTAACAACGATTCCAGCAACAACACAGCAGCAACTTTATAATTATACAATTAATATATTAATTTTAATAAGCTTATAAAATCATTAGTTTGGATTTAAATGAGTTAGCTGAAGCTCTTAATGAGCAGCCTGGTCCAATGAGCCGAGGTTCATCACAAACCAGTATCTGGATTTAAGCTGAAAAGTTCAGAGACACGTAAATAAAGTTAAATCAGAGGTCCTGAGCTCTTAATGGAGTCGCAGCTTGACTGAAGAGCAGCAAAAATGAAGATCAGTTTGAGTCCCATCACCAAAGATGAACTGAATGAGCTTCTAGCTGGTTAGGTTTGGTGGATCAGTCAGAAATGTTACAGGAGAGTTATACAACATCAGCAGCTCCATCGGTTCCAGCAGCTCCTTCTTTCTGATTTCCTTCTGGAGTTAAACTCGGAGTCTTTCATTAAACACCATCCCCGGCTGATCGGAGGTTCCTTCATGGGTCTGTTAAACCCAGCTCTAATTAACCCAACCAGGCTGCTGATGATCTAGAACTCTAACTTTAACATTTCTGACTCAGAACATTCACATTAACAGCATTCAGATATATATTACAATCAGGCAGGTATGGACTTCCTTCCTTCCGTCTGTCCGTCCGTCCATCCGTCCGTCTCTAGCTTTATATAACTAATTTAGAATCCCTAATTGAGGAATGTAAATGATAAGGTGGATCCTGTGCTTTG
>JAJAGP010003837.1:40000-63400 GCA_025084515.1 Ancistrus triradiatus | reverse complement strand
TGATTAACGTAATCGAATGCCATCCCACTGGCAAGATATTTTGAATCCCTCTTCCAATACATTTAATTAAGGTAATCGAATGCCATCCCACTTGCAATATATTTTGAATCCTAATTGCAATATTTTTAATGATATAGAATGTCAATCAACTTGCAATATATTTTGAATCCCACTTGCAATATATTTTATTAACGTAATCGAATGCCATCCCACTTGCAACATATTTTGAATCGCACTTCCAATATATTTAATTAAGGTAATCGAATGCCATCCCACTTGCAATGTATTTTGAATCCTAATTGCAATATCTTTAATGATATAGAATATCATTCAACTTGCAATTTATTTTGAATCCCACTTCCAATATATTTAATTAAGGTACTTGAATGCCATCTCGCTTGCAATATATTTTGAATCCCACTTACAATAAATTTAATTATCGTAATCGAATGCCATCCCACTTGCCAAATATTTTGAATCCCACTTCTAACATATTTAATTAAAGTAATCGAATGCCACCCCACTTGCAATATATGTTGAATCCTAATTGCAATATTTTTAATGATATAGAATGTCAATCAACTTGCAATTTATTTTGATTCCCACTTCCAATATTTAAATAAGGTAATCGAATGCCATCCCTCTTGCAATGTATTGTGAATCCTAATTGCAATAGTTTTAATGATATAGAATGTCATTAAACTTGCAATTTACTTTGAATCCCACTTCCAATATATTTAACTATGGTAATCGAATGCCGTCCCACTTGATATATATTTTGAATACCACTTGCAAAATATTTATTTAAAGCAATCGAATGTCATCCCACTTGCAAAATATTTTGAATCCCACTTCCAATATATTTAACTAAGGTAATCGAATGCCATCCCACTTGCAATATATGTTGAATCCTAAATGCAATATTTTTAATGATATAGAATGTCAATCAATTTGCAATTTATTTTGATTCCCACTTCCAATATATATAATTAAGGTAATCGAATGCCATCCCTCTTGCAATATATTTTGAATTCGTCATATATATTTATTTAGGGTAATCGAATGCCATCCCATTTGCAATATATTTTGAATCCCACTTCCAATATATTTAATTAAAGTAATTGAATGCCATCCCACTTGAAATATATTTTGAATCCCATTTCTAATATATTTAATTAATGTAATCGAATGCCATCCCACCTGCAATATATTTTCAATCCCACTTCCAATATATTTAATTAAGGTAATCGAATGCCATCCCACTTGCAATATGTTTTTAAACCCACTTCCAATATATTTTATTAAGGTAATCGAATGCCATCTCACTTGCAATATATTTTGAATGCCAATTCCAATATATTTAATTAAAGTAATTGAATGTCATCCCACTTGCAATATATTTTGAATGCCAATTCCAATATATTTGATTAAAGTAATCGAATGCCATCCCACTTGCAATATATTTTGAGTCACACTTGCAATATGTTTAATGATATAGAATGTCATCCCACTTGCAATATATTTTGAATCCCACTTCCAATATATTTATTTAAAGTAATGGAATGCCATCCCACTTGAAATATATTTTGAATCCTACTTCTAATATATTTAATTAGGGTAATCGAATGCCATCCCACTTGCAATATATTTTGAATCCCACTTCCAATACATTTAATTAAGGTAATCGAATTCCATACCATTTGCAATATATTTTGAATCCCACTTCCAATATATATATATATTTTTTTTACATTTATTTAAAAAAATTACCCAATATTACATATTAGTGAATGGCAAAAGTATGTGAACCTCTAGGATTAGCACTTAATTTGAAGCTGAAATTAGAGTCAGATGTTTTCAATCAATGAGATGACAATCAGGTGTGAGTGGGCACCCTGTTTTATTTAACGAACAGGGATCTATCAAAGTCTGCCCTTTACAACACATGTTTGTGGAAGTGCATTATGGCACGAACATGATAATAATTTAATTTACTTTTTTTTTTTTTTTTAATTGAGGAATTTAGTCAGGACATTAAAACATTTTTAATAAACACAGGTCGAATAAGAATGAACAAAAAATGAATGATAAACACCATGAATTACAAAGTTCCACTTTTTTTTTTCTCTC
The DNA here is from genome assembly GCA_025084515.1 of Ancistrus triradiatus. Classification (NCBI taxonomy): domain Eukaryota; kingdom Metazoa; phylum Chordata; class Actinopteri; order Siluriformes; family Loricariidae; genus Ancistrus; species Ancistrus triradiatus. Next base: position 61,270 of record JAJAGP010003837.1, on the reverse strand, counting down.
CTCAATTTAAACCCACCTTATAACCCCATAACGCCGACTATGACACAACAGATACACACACACACACACACACACACACACACAAAAGTAAAAATAAATACGATATAATAAGATAAGAAAATAAATAAATAAGTAATAAGTAAATAAACAAACAATGAATATACAAAAAATAGAGTAAAAAAGAGAATCAAGAATAAATAGATGATGAACACACAAATATATATACATACTTGTATACGCCGCAAGAAAAAAAAAAAAAAAAAAAAAAACCTCATTCAGCCGGCATTAATTGAAGTGAACGAGAATACGAAAGAAAAGAATTCCATTTACAATAAAATCTTGCAGTATTGCCTTTTAAAGTAAATGTAATCTTATCTAACTTAATAAAGTACAAAACATCCCGAAACCATTGCGAAATTGAAGGGGGTTTAGATGACTTCCACATTAACAAGATGCGTCGTCTTGCCAGTAAAGACGTGAATGCCAAGATAACTGATTGAACCCTAGTGAGCGAGGTCAAATCAGTAGAAACACCAAATATTGCAATAAAGGGATTCATATTAACGTTAATGCCCAAAACCTTTGTCATTATTTCAAAGTAATCGAACCAAAATTTATGTAAGGAGGGAAAAAAAAGAACATATCACTTAAATGACACAGTGAAGCATTACATCTATCACACTGATCACTCACACTGTTGGGGTAAAAATTTGATAGCTGGGACTTAGACCTATGAACCCTATGCAAGACCTTGAACTGTATCAACTGAAGTCTCGCACAGGGTGCACTTGAATGAACTTTACAAACAGCTTTGTCCCACAATTGATCTGTGAATGTAGTTCCCAGCTCACGTTCCCAACCCCTTTTAATGTTACTTAAAGAGTGTACATCGAAAGCCATGAGCTGTGAATAAATCTTAGATATAAGTGATTTTTGGAAAGGGTCTAAAGTCAAGAAATCATCCCACGGCTGTCTGGCAGAAAGACAAGGATAGTCAGGGAAAAGGGAAGAAGCCCAGTGCCTCACCTGAAGGTATCTGAACAAATGTGAAGATGGAAGGTTAAAATCAGCAGATAACTGGGCAAAACTACTAAACGAACCGTCCCTATACAGATCTTGAAAAGACTTAATGCCCCTTTCCCCCCATATAGTAAAAACGGCATCCTCCAAAGCTGGGAGAATTAAATGATTATTCATTATAGGCATCGATGTAGAAGGTGACCTAAACTTAAAATGACGCCTGAACTGATACCAAATTTGAAGTGTGGAAAGAACCAATGGGTTATGTGTAAAATTGGAGGGCTTGAGTGGTAAGGGACAAGTAACACGTGTGGAGATGACAAAAAAAAAGAATGTGTCTCTAGCCTACACCAAAGCAACCCTGGAGACTGAAGCCAACAAAGAGCCTTCTGAATATGCGCTGCCCAATAATAACATAAAAAATTTGGAAGAGCCAGCCCCCCGTCAAATCTGAATCTCTGTAATACGGACTTGCTTACTCTGGGTACTTTCCCGTCCCATATAAAAGAGGTGATTAGCTGGTCCAGAGATTTAAAGAACTTTTTAGGCAAAAATAAGGGAACAGTTTGAAACAGGAAAAGGAATTTAGGCATTACATTCATTTTTATGGTATTTATTCTAGCCATCAAAGACAGTGGAAGAGATTTCCATCTTTGTAAGTCCAATTTAAGTCTACTAATCAAAGGGGAAAAATTGATATGAAAGAGTGAGGGTAAAGTCCGAGATACCTGAATCCCTAAATATTTAAACCCAGTTGGAGAAAATTTGAAAGGTATAATGGATTGATTAAGTGAAAGTGCGAGTGAGTTCACTGGATAACACTCACTTTTCTGCAAATTCTGTCAGAGGGCGCATTCCGGCCGCTAGGGGCTGCCGCGGGACGGCCAGGCGCCGTGGCCGGCCCCCTATAAATAGAACGGCCTAACGCGGGCCTTCGGCGCACTATCGGCTAGTATACGCTACATTTTAGGCATCTTTGTTTGGCTAAGGAAAGTGGTAGTCTCGTGTCGCAAAGGAGGCGGGATTCCGTAGGGTCTAAAGACCTGAGGTAACCGCTAGGGCCTTAGTTTGATAGGTGAGGGAAAGTTGGGGTACCGCTACTAACCTCCGTTCTTTCCTCCGCCCGAGGCGTCCGCGGCCTCCGCTCACTCCGGCCGTTCTTTTGTAAGCGCCGAGTGTCTCGCTTTCGTGCCGCGTGGCCCCCAGCACCGTCCTGTGTTTGCTGTATCCCGGGGTGAGCGATTCCGCTTTTTCCCCGGGCCCTTTCGCATTTATTACGCGTCTGAAAGACGCACTGCTTTCACGCTCTCCATTTGCTTTCACTCTATTTAGAGCCCCAACGGGTTATTTCCCGTTTTTTTCTTTCTGCGTGGTTATTTATGATAATCCCTTTTGTCTGAGTTCGCCAGGAAGCGACTCTTTTGTTTGCCTGTTGGCTTATAGCCCCTTCTTCTCCATTTCTGTTCATAGGATCCGTGGTGCAGTGGTAACGGCCCCGCCCACGGAGGCCGTGATCCTGGTTTCGAATCCTGTCACGTGAAATACTGAACGGTGCTCAGTGACATAGCATCACCTTCAGTATCCTTCGTTATTCTCCTTTGGTTTCTCTCTCCTTGTTTCCCGCCTTTGCATGGAACCCCCTGCACTTGGGTCCGTTATCACCTCCTTTTCCGGTGTGCCCCCCTGGTGTAACAGTATAGTGCGCCCAGTATGGACCCAGCAGGGGCGCCCAGTGTGTACCCCGAGGGGGCTCCACCCCCACCTGCTGCCATTCTCCGCCACCACGGTGTCACCCTGGGGTGTCACGAACAGCAACTAACCCTGCTCTCCCAGCAGGTTGAGGCTCTTACCGTGGCGGTCAAGGAACAGGGCACCAGGTCGGTGGCTGAGTACATTGTCGAGTTTCAAACCTTGGCTGCGGAGAGTGGTTGGAATGAGGCGGCCCTCATTTCCAGCTACGAACGAGGACTGAGCGAGACCATGAAGGACGAACTGGCTGTTCGGGACCCTCCTGCCTCGCTCGACGACCTTTACGACCTCGCCACCACCATCGACTCTCGCCTGCGGCAACGGGCCCGCGATAGGGCGGGTCCCCATAGTCGCTCCATCGGTCCGTGGCCTGGTCACGACTCCATTGCCCCTCGCACTGCCTGTTCCGATGCCCCTGAGCCCATGGAGCTCGGGAGGGCTGGCTGGGGTCCCTCCGGCGGGGCCGACCCCCCATCCCAGGACGGGTCGGGAAACGTAAGGGCCAGGACCGGTCGGGGGGGCCGGTCCTAGGCCTGCCCCCTCGCCCCCTGTCGGGCTTCACCCTCCCGGTCGTTCTTTGTCAGGAGGAGGGTGGTCGAGCCCACCTCTCCGCCTTTGTTGATTCTGGGGCTGAGGGCAACTTTATTGATGAGGTCCTCGCGCGGCGTTTGCGCCTTCGCGTCGAGGCCCTCTCCAGCCCTCAGCCGCTCAGGGCTTTTGACGGCCGGGCTCTGGGTAAGGGCCCTATTACCCACAGAACCCTACCCGTTACTCTGGAGACGGGCCTTCATTCCGAGAGGGTCGTTTTCCTTGTTACCCGCATGCCCAACCTCCAGCTAGTCCTGGGTTATCCGTGGCTGCACCTCCACAACCCACTGATTGACTGGCAAATCCGGTCCGTTTATGCTTGGTCCCCTTGATGCCGGGAATCCTGCCTGATTTCCCGATCCACCCCCCACCTCCATCCTCCAGTTCGGCAGGTTGTTCCCGATTTGTCAACCGTCCCCGAACCCTACAGGGATCTGGGGGTGGTATTCAGCAAGGGCGCGGCTCAGGTCCTCCCGCCTCACAGGGAGTACGACTGCGCTATTAACCTCCTGTCGGGTGCGGTTCCTCCCCGGGGGTGTCTCTTTTCCCTGAGCCGCACTGAACAGGAGGCCATGCGACAATACATCGCCGAGGCACTCCGGCAGGGTTTCATCCGGCCATCCTCCTCGCCGGCGGGGGCGGGCTTCTTCTTTGTCGCCAAGAAGGAGGGCTCCCTCCGCCTGTGTATCGATTACTGGGGCCTCAATCCGGTCACCGTCAAGGACCGCTACCCCCTCCCCCTCATGGCGACGGCGTTTGAGGCGCTTCAGGGGGCCAGCATCTTTACCAAGCTGGACCTCCGGAGCGCCTACAACCTCGTCCGCATTTGGAAGGGGGACGAATGGAAGACAGCCTCCCTGACACCCACAGGGCATTATGAGTACAGGGTGATGCCTTTTGGACTGATGAATGCCCCGGCTGTCTTCCAAAGGTTCATCAACGACGTGCTCCGGGAGGCCCTGGATCAATATGTATTCGTCTACCTCGACGATATCCTTATTTTTAGCCGGACGCTCGAGGAGCACATCGGTCACGTCCGCCGGGTCTTGCAGCTGCTCCTGGAGAACCGGCTATACGTGAAGCTTGAGAATTCGGTGTTCCACACTTCCTCGGTGGCCTTCTTGGGGTTCATTGTTTCCCAGGGGTCGCTGCAAATGGACCCGGTCAAGATCCGGGACGTGGCCGACTGGCCCCAGCCCACCTCTCTCTGGCTTGTCCAGCGGTTCCTGGGCTTCGCAAACTTCTTCCGTCGTTTCATGTGGAACTTCAGAACCCTTGCGGCCCCTTTGACCGCCCTTACGTGCAAGACTCCGGGCCCTTTCTGCTGGACTCCGGAGGCCAACCGGGCTTTCCGGGCCATCAAAGACCAGCTCATTAACCCCCCGGTTCTCAGGTTCCCCGACCCTGAGGAACCGTTTATCGTTGAGGTAGACGCATCTGATATCGGCGTGGGGGCCGTTCTCTCTCAGCGCACCGGGTCGGACCGTAAACTTCACCCGTGCGCTTACTTCTCACGGCGCCTGTCCTCCGCCGAACGTAATTACCCCATTGGGGACCGGGAGCTTTTGGCCATGAAGTTGGCACTAGAGGAGTGGCGACACTGGCTGGAAGGCGCCAAGGCTCCGTTCCTGGTGTGGACGGACCATAAGAACCTGGCATACATCCAACAAGCTAAGCGGCTTAACGACCGCCCGGCTCGTTGGTCGCTGTTTTTCACCAGGTTCGATTTCACGGTCACCTTCCGGCCAGGCTCCAAGAATGCCAAGTCCGACGCCTTATTTAGGCAGTGGGATCAGTCAGACTCCTCCCCTGTCCAAGATCCCATACTCCCGGCCCCTCGGCTGGTCGCGGCCCTCACCTGGGCCATCGACCACGTGGTCACCAAGGCCCTTCGTCGCGAACCCGAACCCGGTAACTGTCCCCCGGGTCGCAGGTTCGTCCCTGCCTCCGTTCGCCCCCGAGTAATGCGCTGGGGGCACGAGGTGTCGTTTGCTGCACACCCGGGCTGCAAGGCCACCTACAAGCTCCTCCAACAGAGCTTCTGGTGGCCACGCATGGAGGACGAGGTCAGGCAGTTTGTGGCCTCCTGTGAGGTTTGTGCCCGCAACAAGACCCCCCGCAGGAGGCCTCCTGGTCTTCTTCGGCCTCTTCCTGTCCCCGCTCGTCCATGGTCACACATCTCCCTGGACTTTGTCACAGGCTTGCCCCCGTCTAAGGGCAACACGGTTGTCCTCGTGGCGGTAGACCGGTTTTCCAAGGGATGCAAGCTCGTGGCATTGCCCAAATTGCCCTCCGCCAGGGAGACGGCGGACCTTATCCTCCGGCACATTGTGCGGGTTCACGGATTCCCCCGGGACTTGCTGTCTGATCGCGGTCCCCAGTTCGTCAGCCGCTTTTAGACAGCTTTCTGCCGCTTGGTGGGGGCCACGGCCAGCCTCTCCTCGGGATTCCACCCGGAGTCTAACGGCCAGACCGAAAGGGTGAACCAGGACTTGGCACGCATGCTCCGATGCCTGACGGCGGGAAACCCTTCCACGTGGACGGAGCACCTGCCATGGGCCGAATTCGCCCATAACACCCTGTGGCATTCAGCCCTCGGTATGTCCCCGTTTGAGTGCCAGTTCGGCTTCCAGCCTCCCCTCTTCCCCCGCCAGGAGGTGGACATGGGGGTTTCCTCAGCCGGACAGTTCGTCCGCCGGTGCCGGCAGTCCTGGCTCATGGCCCAGGTAGCTCTTACGAGTAGCGCGGAGGCCATGCGTCGACAGGCCGATCGTAAGCGCAGGCCCGCTCCTTCCTATCGCCCGGGACAACGCGTCTGGCTATCCGCTCGGGATCTCCCCCTGAATGGAACCTCGGGCAAGCTGGCGCCCAAGTACGTGGGGCCCTTCAAGGTTCTTCGTAGGGTCAATCCGGTCAGTTATCGGCTGGATTTGCCTGCCTCTATGAAGATCCACCTCACATGCCACACTTCCCAGCTCAAGCCCTACCTATGCCAGACCCGAGTCCCATCCAGGCCTCCTCCTCCCGGGTTGTCCAGGGATCCCCGGCCTACGCGGTACGTTGGTTACTGGACTCCCACCAGGTCCAGGGTAGCACCCAGTACTTGGTGGACTGGGAGGGCCGCGGGCCGGAGGAACGTTCATGTGTCCCGGCACGCCACGTCCTGGACCGGACCCTCATCCATGACTTCCGGAGGCGCCGTTCTGCCGACTTGGGGCCGTCGTGATCCTGGTTTCGAATCCCGTCACATGAAATACTGAACGGTGCTCAGTGACATAGCACCACCTTCAGTATCCTTCGTTATTCTCCTTTGGTTTCTCTCTCCTTGTTTCCCGCCTTTGCACAGAACCCCCTGCACTTGGGTCCATTATCACCTCCTTTTCCGGGGTGCCCCCTGGCCCCCCGTAACAAATTCACTTTATGACCTGAAAATAAGTTCCTTAAAAGTTCCAAAATTGGGGGAAGGGAATTTACTGGGTCAGTCATATACAGCGACAGGTCATCAGCGTATAACGATAATTTCAGTTCAAAGCCAAAGCGGGAAATACCACGGAAAGTTGATGATTCATAGAGAATTTAACGCAATTGACAGGGGTTCGATATCTAGGGCAAAAACAGTAAAGGAGACAAAGGACACCCCTGCCTGGTCCCCACGCGACAATGTAAAATAATCCGAACGAATGCAGTTTGTATAAACACTGGCTTTGGGGGATGTGTATAACAATTTAATCCATGATATAAATTTGTCCCCAAAACCACATCTGGTGTAAAAAAAAAGATAGTTCCCACTCAAAACACGGTCAAATGCTTTCTCTGCATCCAGTGAAATAACAACTTCAGGAGCAGAAGTGGAATGTTTCGTAAAAATTGCATTTAAGAGCGTACGAACATTAAAGAAAAGCTGACGCCCCTTGACAAAACCATTTTGATCCTGTGAAATTATATCTGGGAGAACATTCTCCAATCACACCGCCAGCACCTTAGCCAGAATTTTCACATCTACATTTAAGAGGGAGAGAGGCCTATATGAGGCGCAGGAAGTAGGGTCTTTGTCCTTCTTCAGAAGAAGAAATATAGATGCTTCGGTCAAGGTTGGAGGCAGTGTGCCAGTTAACAGAGATTGATTATACACTGCTAAAAGAAGAGGGGCCAGCTTATCCTTACATTTTTTTTTTTAATTCTACCGGGAATCCATCAGGTCCCGGTGCCTTATGGGTCTGCATAGTATTAATAGCAACTATAATCTCATCCAATCTTAAGGGTGAATCAAGATCCCCTGCAACTGTAGTTTTCACCATCGGAAATACCAAATCGTTTAAAAACACAGACATCTCAGAATCATCCAATGTAGACTCTGAATGATAAAGATCAGAGTAAAATGACTTTAAAGTTGCATTAATAAACAGAGGGTCTGAAAGAAGGGTGCCCGTAGGGTCCTGAGATGCACTCTGTCTCCTCAACCGATGAGCCAAAAGTCGAGATGGTTTATCACCATGCTCGTAGTAATTACTACGAGCACGTAATAACAGCTGTTCTGCATCGGTAGTGGTCATAAGATCAACTTCAGCCTGCAAATCAAATCGGCGTTTTAGTAGAGCGGGAGTCGGATTAACAGAGTTAAGCCGATCCAAGTCCTTGATTTTTGTCATTAAATCATGGACCTTAAATTTATGTGTTTTATTTATGTGCGCTGTATAGGAAATAATTTGACCATACAAGTAAGCTTTCAAAGATTCCCATAAAAGCGAAGGAGAGATATTATCAGTCTTATTAATATTGATAAAATCATCGATACAGGATGAAATAAAAGTGTTAAATGAATCATCTGACAGTAGTAATGAGTTGAATCTCCAGGGTGGTGAGGTCGAAAGACAATTTGAAAACTTTATATTTACTGTAAGAGGGCCATGATCTGAAATCACTATTGGATGGTAAATAGAGGAGGTAACTTTAGAAATAAAGGAGCTGTCGACAAAAAAATAGTCGATGCGGGATAAATTCGGTGAGGATGAGAATAAAAGGAAAATTCCCGTGCCTGTGGATTATAAAATCTCCAGAGATCAATAATCCCATTTCTGAGTGTAAACTCAGAGATTGATTGAGACATTGAGGAGCGGGTTACTATATGGGAACCTGAATGATCCAAAATCGGATCCATAGTACAGTGTCCAATCTCCAATCTCCCCCCATTATCCACCCAACGGTGAGTATTCAAAGTGGAGATAGAGCTGAATAATTTATGTGTAAATTTTGGATCCATCACTGTTAGGAGCGTAAATATTAACCAGCAACACAGGGGTGTTAAACAAAGTACCACGAATAATCAAGTATCTGCCATTCACGTCTGCAATCACTTTGTCATGGATAAACTGAATTCCCCTTTTAATCAAAATGGCTACTCCTCTGGTTTTAGAATTAAAAGTTGAATGGAAAAAGTCACCAACCCAGGAGCATCTTAATCTAAAATGATCACTATTCCTAAGATGTGTTTCTTGCAGGAATATAACGTCAGCATGCAAACGTTTCAAATGAGCAAATACTTTTGAACGCTTGACCGGGTTGTTTAGACCTTTAACGTTCCAACTCAAAAATTTCAGACAAGCCTCACTATCCACACGACATACATTGGAATCAGTCATATCTATTTTTAGGTAGGCAATAAGATGTAAATAATACTGGCAAACTGAGGGAAAAAGCAAAGAAAAAAAAATAAAAATAAAAAATAAATAATAAAAAAGACAGAAAAACAAACAAACCAAACACACCACATCCCCACACACAAGCATACAGACACACAAATCCACAAACCCAATCACTCTCCCACCTAAAACAAGCCCCGAAATGTCCTCCAACCCCCGAACAAGAGGACAAAGACTTAAGCTCAACCATGAGCCAACCCCACGTAAACAGCACCCCCAATGGCACAGCATGTTCTAGACAGTGGAACCTGAGAGTGGAAGAATCCACAACTTGTGCAAATGACAACCTTATTTAACATGAATGTATACACATGAATGTACACGTATATGTACATACAACAAAGAGTATATATCAACAAACGACTGGTAAAGAAGCAAAACTATGAAACAAAACATCACTTAAGGGCAAACCTAAACCACTGAAAGTAGTGCAAATAATAAAAACTGTAAACAACAATGCCCTGAGTGGAACAGCATAATCTAAAAAATAACGAAATAAAACTAATGACTAACTGACTAAAATAAAACTACTAAAGAATAACACCAAAGCTCTGAGCCTACAAGGCTCACCAACATAAAAAAATTAAAAAAAATTTTTAATCTAACCAAATAAAAGCGATTGTCAGTCTCACAACAAAAATATCAAACCCTAAAACCAGGATCACTTGGTCAGCGTAGCAACAAATTGTTTAGCCTCCTCAGCCGAAGTGAAGTCGTGGTGTTCGCCATTACAAGTTATTCGGAGCCGCGCTGGGTAGAAGAGGCCATACCGAACCCCATCGTGCACAGCTGCTTGCGGACATCGTTAAATGCCGCACGAGCTCTTGCAGTCTTAGCAGTGAAGTCCGGGAAAACCGAAAGTTTCATATTTGAAACCGTTATCCGTTGTTGCTGCCGAGCTCGCTTAAGAATATCCACGCAATCCTCATAGTAATGCAGCCTTGCGATGACAGGACGAGGTGGCTCGCCGGGCCTCGGTCTGGGCGCCAGAGAGCGGTGAGCCCGATCCACCAACGGAGATTTATCCAACGCGAATGCGTTCTTTAGGAGCTCAGACACGCCAGCGGTGGTAAGCGAAAATGACTCCCCCTCCGGGACTCCAACAATACGAACATTTTGTCGGCGAGATCTTGACTCCAAGTCATCACACCGAACATCCAACTTGTTTAGCTCTTTCGTTAAGAAATTAACTTTGTCCTGTAAGGCCACCACATCATCCGTACACGTGGATACAGAGCGCTCGACATCTGTAACGGTAGACTTTAAAGCCACGAATTCTGACCTTAGTGCAGAAAAATCTTTGGTCAGTTCCGTTTTTAAGTCTTGGAGCTCCGTCGTAATCTTTGAATGAAGTTCGTCCATAGTTTTACGGAACTCTGCGACCACCGCTTGAACAATCTCTGTCTTCAGCACAGCAATATCCAGTGTTGCTGGTGAAGCACCGCGCATCTTCGCTGGACGTGCGGCCGGACTTCCAGGCGAGGATAAAGCTTGCGCAACAGGCCGGATAAGAGACTGCGATGCTCCTGTTGTTTTACTTGCTTTCGGAGGCATTTTGATACTCAAAATAACACGACAATCTTAACGAAGTGACAGTACAGATCGTCAGACACAAAATGAAACTAAATATCCGTCAAAACCACTAAAAAACAACAACACTCTACAGGACACACTAAGCGCACGTCTACTCCATGCCGTGTCAAACCGGAAGTCCCAATATATTTAATTAAGGAAATCGAATGCCATCACAATTTCAATATATTTTGAATCCTTCTTCCAATATATTTAATTAAGGTAATCAAATGCCATTCCATTTGCAATATATTTTGAAGCCCATTTCCAATATATTTATTTAAGGTAATCGAATGCCATCCCAATTGCAATATATTTGACCACAGTGTCATGTGTTGAAACGCTGCCACGCTTCAGCGCCGACCTCTGCCTTGTTCAAAAGGGACGCTTCCTCAGGTTAAGCCCCTCAGAGTGTTCAAACGCTGCGGCGCTTCAGCGCCGATCTCAGCCCTGTTCAAAAGGGACGCTTCCTCAGTTTAATCGCCTCAGAGTGTTCAAACGCTGCCTCACTTCAGCGCCGATCTCTGCCTGTTCAAAAGGGACGCTTCCTCAGTGTAATCGCCTCAGAGTGTTCAAACTCTGCCTCACTTCTGCGCCAATCTCTGCCCTGTTCAAAAGAGACGCTTCCTCAGTTTAATCGGCTCAAAGTGTTCAAACGCTGCGCCGCTTCAGCGCCGATCTCAGCCCTGTTCAAAACGAACGCTTCCTCAGTTTAATGCCATCCCACTTGCAATATATTTTGAATCCAACTTCCAATATATTTAATTAAGGTAATCAAATGCCATCCCAATTGCAATCCTTTTTGAATCCTACTTCCATTAATTTTAATTAAGTTAATCGAATGCCATCCCAGTTGCAATATATTTTGTCTATAGTGTCATGTGTTCAAACGCTGCCACACTTCAGCACCGATCTCTGCCCTCTTCAAAAAGGACGCTTCCTCAGTTTCATCGCCTCAGAGTGTACAAACGCTGCGGCACTGATCATTGCCCTGTTCAAAAGGGACGCTTCCTCAGTTTAATCGCCACAGAGTGTTCAAACGCTCCTGCGCTTCAGCGCCAATCTCTGCCTGTTCAAATGGGACGCTTCCTCAGTTTAATCGCCTTAGAGTGTTCAATCTCTGCCGTGCTTCAGCGCTGATCTCTGCCCTGTTCGAAACGGACGTTTCCTCAGTTTAATCGCCTCAGATTGTTCAAACGCTGCGGCGCTTCAGGGCCTATCTCTGCCCTGTTCCAAAGGGATGCTTCCTCAGATTAATCGCCTGAGAGTGTTCAAACGCTGCCGTGCTTCAGCGCTGATCTCTGCCCTGTTCAAAACGGACCCTTCCTCAGTTTAATAGCCTCAGAGTGTTCAAATGCTGCCGCGCTTTAGCGCCGATCTCTGCCCAGTTCAAAACGGATGCTTCCTCAGTTTAATCGTCGCAGAGTGTTCAATCACTGCGGCGCTTTAGCGCCGATCTCTGCCCTGTTCAAAGCGGACGCTTGCTCAGTTTAATGCCATCTTACTTGCAATATATTTTGAATCCCACTTCCAATATAATTAATTAAGGTAATCAAATGCCATCCCACTTGCAATATATTTTGAATTCCACTTCCAATTACACTCTGTTTATGGCATGTTAGAACACTCTGAGATGATCAAAAGGAGGAAGCGTCTCTTTTGAACAGGGCAGAGATCGGCGCTGAAGCGCGGCGGCGCTTGAACACTCTGAGGCAATTGAACTGAGGAATATTAGATCTTGCAATATTGCAATATTAGATCTTAAGAAGGTTCTATGTAGAGCTTCACAATGCTAAAAGAAGAAATCGGCACAAGAGAACGCTGAGAGAACGCTGAGAGAACGCTGAGAGAACGCTAAGAGAACGCTGAGAGAACGCTGAGAGAACTGACGCGGAGAATTGCGAGGATCTGGCAACCCAGACTGATCTGCGGTTGCACACAGGACGCCGTTTCGTAGCTGCTAGCAGCTTTTACCTTTGATATATTTTAATTCCCGATCGCATCTGTATCTTATATAATCGTATATATAGTAGGTTTTTACAACATCTTAATCATTTTATTCTCGTACCGGCGGATTATATTTTTTTTGCCGCTAATCGTTATTTAGTAACTTTACAGGTATACCGGCTTGTGTTTGCAGTAGTTAGCCATTAGCTAATAACCAGAGTTGCGTCTTCTTCGCAGTTAGTGTGTGTTTTTATAACTTTTTTACAGTCTTTTCCCACTTTCTTTTTCTGAGACTTAGTTTTTTAGTGACGTTTTTGTGTGTTGACTTAACTTGTATTAACGCTTTAAAAAAATCGAGCATTGCATTGGACCCATCGGCTGCAGCTGAACCATATCTTCACTCGGCACCCCACAACACCACCCAAAAGCTAAGTACCTTTAATTCATTAATTGTATTAACATGGCTTCTGCTGTGCTTGTTCCCTGTGCCGAGTGTGGCATGTTTAGCTATTCTTCCTCCGTCATTAGTGTAAATTTTACTTGTGGATAGGTGTAGTCTTGTAGCCAGTCTGACGGAGAAGATTGTAGTTTTTTTAGAGGCGCGCATCCAGACATTAGAGAAGGCTAGCTCAGCTCCTAGCTTAGCAGATCTGGATGCCAAAGGCGAAGTTAGAGCCCCGGCAAGAGTCCTCGCAGCAGGGCAAGTGGGTGACGGTTTTTTTCGGCGACGTAGTCGTAAGGCTAGTCCACGGAGAGCACCACTCTTTACCTGTTCACGTGTCCAACAGGTTTGCCCTCCTCAGTGAAACACCCACTGAGCAGCCTGTTGAAGAGCTCTGGTCATAGGTGACTCTATTTTACGGACACGTGAAAACTTGCTACCGCACCCTTTAGGGAGACCAGCAGCTAGAGTTCTCTGTATCCCCGGAGCCAGAGGTGCCCGGACATTGTAACGAGTCTTAGTGAACTCGAGAGCCGCAGATTCTCTAGGATAGTTGTTCATGTAGGGGCTAATGATATACGCCTTCGTCATTCAGAGGTTACTAAGGCTAATTTTGTATAGGTGGTTAGCGTGGCGAAGGGCGATGTCCGATGCTTTGTAGTGTGCTCTGGCCCCCCATCCCAATGCGGCAAGGTGACCAAGCCTACAGCAGGTTATGGTCACTGAACTGCTGGCTGTCCAAGTGGTGCTCTGAAAAACAACGTGGGCTTTAAGACAACTGGACAGCCTTTGAGGGTAAGCCTGGGCCTTTTAGGATGGGACGGTGTCCATCCCACTCGGGAGGGTGCTGCTCTCATCTCCTGCAACATTGCCCATATCTTATGGCCCGATTGGTTAGGGGCTGACTATCCAGAGCAGGGGTCAGGCAGCAGACAGACCGGCTTAACCAACTGTCTGCTGGTAGCCATGCACCGTCACCCAGAACCCACATTATTGAAACTGTGTCTGTTACCCCGCATCTGCCCTCAATGTAAACGCTCTCAAAAAGTCTGTTTTAATAACCTCATTAGTATAAAACACAGATAGCTGCCAAAGAAATAACAACATTAGACTAAAGCTAGGACTACTTAACATTAGATCACTTACAAAACAAAGCAGTGATTGTAAATGAAATGCCCATCACTGACGAATAAACGCTTACACGCTCTCTGTCTCACTGAGACTTGGGATTAGACCTGATGAATATTTAGCCTTAAATAAAGCCTCACCTCCTGGATACAGTCATGCTAGTCGCCCTCGTCCTAATGGTCGGGGGGGGAGGCATAGCCACAATTTTTGACAACAAGAGTTAGGTGTTACAGCTAAATCCCATTACAAGGCTAATTCTTTTGAAATAACTGATTCTTAATGTGACTGATCCATCGTTATGGAAGTCAAAACCCACACTCTTTTTCAACCCTTACACTATTTCAGCTTAAACCACCACTACATTAACCGCCCGCCCGCCCGCCTGGTTCCCTATTCAGAATTTCTTCAGGAATTTGCTAACTTTCTTTCCTGCTTACTACTGTCAACAGATAAGGCTTTAATTGTAGGTGATTTCAATATTCACTTTGACAATGAGCAGGATCCACTTATAATTGCTTTCGAGTCCATCTTAGAATCCATGGGTATCACTCAGAATGTGATGGGACCAACCCACCGCTGTAATCATACTTTAGATCTAATATTAACATTTGATATCAAAATAGATAACCTTGATGTTTTCCCCCAAAGTGATTCGATTTCAGATCACTATCTTTTAGTATTTGAGCTATCTCTAATAAATAAAATCCTTCTGCCTCGTTATCACACTAAGCACACTATCACATCTGCTACTCCAGCTGCGTTTATTAAAAACCTACCAGACTTAAAATTTAATACACCTATGGAGATAAATCATCTTGTGTAAATGAGCAATTAGAATGTGTGCTTCGCTCAACCCTGGACATGACTGCCCCTGCTAGGGTCAAACGTATTAGGGAAAAAAGGCTAGCACCATGGTATAATGACCACACCCCTACCTTAAAGCAAAGAACATGGCATTTAGAGCACAAGTGGAGACATAGTAAATTGGAGGTGTTTAAGCTTGGTTGGAGGGACAGCATGACAGAGTATAAGCATGCCCTCACTAAAGCTAAAGCTGCATACTTCTCTTCAATCATAGAGAAAAATAAGAATAATCCAATATTTCTTTTTAATACAGTCTGCAAATTAATAAAAATCCCCACAGAAAGTGATTCTCCCGTTCTGTGTCATTTTAATAGTAATGATTTTCATGACTTTTTTTAATGATAAGATAGAGAACATTAGGCATAAAACTCAATGCTCATCACATCACCAAACTATTCAGCCACCTTCCAGATGCAGCACTAGTGAAGACATCTGTTTAATGAGCTGTAAATCAAGATTAGAATCTTTTACCCCAATTACTAATACTTAACTATCCGCACTGATCAGCTCGTCTAAGTCATCAACATGTTTATTAGATCCCATTCCTACACGTTTACTCAAACAAGTAATACCTAGTATTATAGAGCCACTGTTAGTTATTTTAAAGTCATCCTTTACCTTTGGTTATGTGCCCAAATCCTTTAAAGCTGCCGTTATCAAACCACTGATTAAAAAAGCCACTCTTGACATTTGTGTGATATCTAATTATAGACCAATTTCAAATCTACCGTTTCTGTCCAAAATCTTAGAAAAAGCCGTCTATCAGCAGCTCTGCAGTTACCTCCAAAGGGATGAAATTTATGAAACATTTCAGTCTGGCTTCAGGCCCCATCATAGTACTGAAACAGCATTGATTAGGGTACTAAATGACTTGTTAATGTCCGCAGATAAGGGATGTGTTTCTTTTCTTGTTCTGTTAGATTTAAGTGCAGCATTTGACACTATAGATCATGATGTTTTACTAAACAGACTAGAAAATACTATAGGTATTAAGGGATTAGCACTTTCTTGGTTTAAATCCTACTTGACCGACCGGTACCAGTTTGTTCATATAAATAATCTAAGGTCTAAGATCTCAAAAGTGAAGTATGGCATGCTCAGGGGTCAGTGCTTGGCCCGCTTTTATTCTCTCTGTACATGCTGCCACTAGACTCAGTTATTCGTAAACATGGCATTAGTTTCCACTGCTATGCAGATGATACACAGCTGTACATATCAGCCAAACCTAATGACAGCCTTACAATCAACAAAATTGAGGACTGTGTAAAGGAAATAAAAGATTGGATGTTATTTAATTTTCTCTTACTTAACTCAGATAAAACTGAGGTTCTATTAGTGGGACCCAAGGCTATGAGAGACAGGTTGGCTACATCTATCCTAAATCTAGGTGGCTCTCCAGTATTGCTCAGTCCGTCTGTAAAAAACTTAGGGGTCACATTTGATTCAGATCTCTCCTTTGATGCGCACATTAGCAGCATCACTCGAATTGCTATTTTTCAATTATGTAATATCGCTAAACTTAGAAATATCCTCTCTTTTAATGATGCAGAGAAACTTGTTCATGCGTTTATAACCTCAAGGTTGGATTACTGTTACTTACTGGATGCTCAAGTAAATCTATAAATAAACTTCAGTTAGTTCAAAATGCAGCTGCCTGGGTGCTAACTCGAACTAGAAAATTTGATCACATCA
This sequence comes from Ancistrus triradiatus, assembly GCA_025084515.1. Lineage (NCBI taxonomy): Eukaryota > Metazoa > Chordata > Actinopteri > Siluriformes > Loricariidae > Ancistrus > Ancistrus triradiatus. The sequence goes on along the minus strand of JAJAGP010003837.1, from coordinate 44,569 downwards.
CTACTATTCTATCATCACTACACTGGTTACCAGTCAAATTCCGCATAGATTACAAAATACTTCTTATAACTTATAAAGCTCTACATGGCCTGGCCCCACATTACCTGAGTGAACTCTTAGAGTTTTACAATCCAACTCGTCTACTTCATTCACAGCGTGCAGGACTTCTTTTAGTTCCTAGAATTAAAAAAGTCACAGCAGGGGGAAAGGCTTTCTCATACATGGCCCCCCAACTGTGGAATAAACTTCCCACTTTCGTTCGAGATTCAGACACCCTCCAAAGTTTTTAAGTCTAGGCTAAAGACATACTTATTTACGCAGGCTTTTGACTAGATTTAGACCAGGTTGCATGGTTTTTGTTGCTGGGGCCCGGAGTCTGGAGTCATGTCTGGCCTGCCTGCCTTGTCCGCTAGCCGGGAGTGTCCGAGTGGGCGGTCCTGGCCCTGAACTAGGCTTCGGTCCCTCGTGATCTTGACTCATGCATCCTTGCCTTAGAATAAGGGCAGAGCTGGGGGTTCATAGTCAAAGAGTCCTTATGGTGATCAGAGACGTTGGGTGCTGTCTTCTGCCGCTCGTGGGGTTGCCAATGTCTCATGTGATCCCTCTTGGCTGTGTTTCCTACCAGTTTCTCCTCTTTCTAGCTTTCTAGCTATGCTGCTATAGCTAATGCTGCCGGGGGGTCTCATGCTACACTTGGCATCAGTGATTGACATGGCATCAGTGATTGTTAATAAACACTGTGCTCTTAATCAATAACTAACTACATTTTATGTTTTCTCCTCCGAGCTGTGTTCCGGCAGTTCCGGCCCCACACATGATGTACATCTGATGGAGCTCCACTGTGCATAATTCACATTTATTCGACCATGACTCCATGACTTTAGTTTCGCTCTTAGATTTATCATCCATACCCGGACCACTTAATGTCGATGTGAATACTTCACATTTTATTCGAACTTTGACTCCATGACTGTAGTTTCGCTCTTAGATTTATCATCATACCTGGGCCACTTAATGTCGATGTGCATACTTCACATTCTTTTCAAACTTTGACTCCATGACTTTAGTTCGCTCTTAGATTTATCATCTACGCCGCCCAAGGAGGTTGGGTCCCTTTTTGAGTCTTGGTCCTCCCAAGGTTTCTTCCTATAACTAGGGAGTTTTTCCTTGCCACTGTCGCCCTAGGCTTGCTCAATTTGAGATTGGACGTAGTTATTAGGAGATAATCTAAACTTGTAAAGTTGCTTTGAGACAATGCTCCATTGTAAAAAGCGCTATATAAATAAATCTGACTTGACTTGACTTGACAAAAACTTTTGAGCAGGGAATTTTTTGAAAACTGCATTTACACTCAAACATGATTTTTTCAGCTTATCAAAAGTTTAAGACCATAGCTCAAAAACACCCGAAAACTCCCTCAAAACAGAAATCAAAGTGTCAAAAAAAGGACTCAGTAATGAGTAGCTCCACCATTCTTGCTGATTATCTCAAACAATCGTTTAGGCATGCTTGATGCCAGTGTTTTGAGGAGGCTAGTGGGAACGTTGCTTCAAGTGTTGAAGATGGCTTCACGAAGGGCATCCACTGTCTGGAACTGATGTTCATTTTTGTAAACTTCCCTTGCCATCCATCCCCAAATGTTCTCAATCGGATTTAGATCAGGGGAACACGCAGGATGGCCCAAAACAGTGATGTTATTCTCCTGGAAGAAGTCCTTTGTCAGGTGGGAATTATGCACTGCAGCATTGTCCTGTTGAAAAACCCAGTCATTACCACACAGACGAGGGCCCTCAGTCATGAGGGATGCTCACTGCAACATCTCCACATAGCCAGCTGCTGTTTGATGCCCCTGCACAACCTGAAGCTCCATTGTTCCATTGAAGGAAAACGAACCCCAAATCATGATGGCGCCCCTCCCACTGTGCCATGTAGAAAACATCTCAGGTGGGATCTCCTTGTCATGCCAGGAACGTTGAAAGCCATCAGGCCCATCAAGGTTAAATTTATTCTCATCAGAGAAGACAATTTTCTTCCACCTTTCAGTGTCCCATGTTTGGTGCACCCTTGCAAAGTCCAAACGGGCAATTTTGTGGCGTTGAAGAAGACGTGGCCTTTGAAGACGTTTTTGTTTCTGAAGCCCTTCCCTTGCAGATGCCGTCTGATGGTTATTGGACTGCAGTCAGCACCAGTAATGGCCTTAATTTGGGTAGAGGATCGTCCGTGTCTTGACGGACAGCCAATCAGATCCTGTGGCTCAGTGCTGGTGAAATTTTTTGGGTCTACCACTTGACTTTTTTGTTCCATAACCCTCAGGATCATTTAAAAAATGCAAAAGGACTGCCTTACTGTGTCCAACCTCAGCAGTGATGGCACGTTGTGAGAGGCCTTGCTTATGCAGCTCAACAATCCTACCACGTTCAAAGTCAGTGAGCTTTTTTGCTTTTGCCATCAGGAGGTCTTGACAGTGTAAATACTTGACAGAAAATGACATGGAATCCAAAGTTTTGCGCAGCTTTTGGCTTTTAAAGGTTATGGTCTTAAACTTTTGATCAGCTGAAAAAAATATGTTTGAGTGTAAATGCAGTTTTCAAAAAATTCCCTGCTCAAAAGTTTTTGTCTCTTGCACCGATTTCTTATTTTAGCATTGTGAAGCTCTACATAGAACCTTCTTAAGATCTAATATTGCAAAATGCAAATTCTTGCAATTTTTTAACTGGTGTTAAGATTTTGATCAGGAGTGTATAGAAAACAGCTATACTTTAAATAATTAAAAAAGTTCAAGTGCTATACAATCGTTGCACTATTACTTATTTAAGCTTAGTTAGTTATTTATGAGTCATTATCCCCATCTACCGGTCCTTTACTGAACTACCATTTCACTAACGATTTTGGCACAAATGTGTTGTGATTATGATCATTTCTAACTCTTGGCCTACTCTTGTACGAATTAGTTTGTAGAAATATGCCTTTAGTACTCAGAGGGACAGATGTTTACTACGATCCACTACGATACTACAGTCTTGATCATCAGCATACAAAGTGGAACAATTCATAGGCCTGACCTGGGCAGAGAAAACAATCAAGCTCCTAATATTAAAACAAAATAGATTGAGTTTACTTTAAAAAGACCTCTGGTGTCCGTTCTCTGCTGCACCTTACTGGAACCACAACATGAAGTCAACAAGGCAAAGAGCCATAATAAACTTCATTATTATATTAACATAACACAGTGGTACATATACCTATACATTCATATAGAACATAACTACATTATGCCACTAATACTACAGCATAGAGAGAATGTGATGTTATGTAATAATACATTATGTCAGGAAAATAAACAAGAAATCCATAAGAATGAACATAAGGCTGAAGTAGCTACAGAATGTTGTACTTTTGATTTTTGTTTCTTGTTTAACTACTGTTTATCCTGGTATGGGAACTGATGCCTGTCACAGACTATATTTGTATATATTAAATTATAATATGCTATTACATTATTAATGTTATTATTACTATTTATCAACAAAACCTCACAAAATTAGCCTACATCTTTAAATATCCTGGAAAATAACACTTTATTATAATGGATTTTGTAAATTTAAGTGCATTTTTTCTTAAACTGGGAAAATATTTAGTTAAAATGAAAAGTGAACGATGCCACGAGGGATTGTTTATTCCTGAATAATTTAGGTGTAGCATTTGAAACGATGTGTGTGTGTAACTGAAGGGAGTATGTATTAAATGTAGAGCTGTGTAAGGGATTTGTCGTAATTAGTGTAGCAAACACTTTTTTGTAATATTAATCGTCAAACATATGGCACCAAAGACGATACATCACGAACTATAAAGAGAGAAATTTGCTGCTACGCTTCCGCTTACGGCCACACCGACTTGAGGTCGCCCGATCTCGTCAGATCTCCGAAGCTAATCAGGGTCTTGCCTGGTCAGTACCTGGATGGGGGACTGCCTGGGGAATACCAAGGGGCGCGCAGGCGTTTATATAAAAAATTTAAATAATTTAAAAAAGAACGCCTGATCTCGGAAGCTAAGCAGGGTCGGGCCTGGTCAGTACTTGGATGGGAGAACGCCTGGGAATACCAGGTGCTGTAAGCTTTTATACACAAACTTTTCACTATACTGATAAAGGACCACTTTTAACATTCATAACACATTCCGATTTGAATAAAGACACGACTAAAACATTTTAACATAACACTTGTTAAAAAAAATACATAACACAGTATAAATACCACTGAGTTAAAGAAGTCAGTCAAAACAAGGACAAGCACCGGAAGGACATTCACTCAAGACTCTGCAAATTCTTACACGTCATCTTATACGACTTTAAACACTAGAAACAATTGCTGATATTTTGCTTATTTAAACTCAGTTCGTTATGTATAAGACATTATCCCCATCTAGTGGTCATTTACTGAAATACCATTTTACTGATGGTTTGGACAGACATTTTTTGTGATTGTTTTTATTTCATACTTTGATTGATTAGTGGAAATCGGATTTTGCTCAGTGGTAAACAGCTGGTGGGAAAGTAACCCATCCCTTCAC
>JAJAGP010003837.1:0-37500 GCA_025084515.1 Ancistrus triradiatus | reverse complement strand
ATTTTCTTAAGGAAAATAGTGCTTTTAACTGCATGTTATTTCATTACTAAACCCTCTGGCCATATTTTTCTCTACCATAACTCTGGTTTCTGTCATGTGCCTGGCATAAGGGATACTGTCCAGTGCCTGTCATGTGACTGCATGGTCTCATTGACTTTCAGGCAGATTGTTCAAAATTTGTAACATCTGTGGTGTTCTGGTCAGATCTGACCAGCCATAGAAAATGGAATTAAAATGAAGTGCAAATATGACTCTAGCCATAACTAGTTGCTTAAAAGGTCTAATACAACAGTTGACAAATGTTTTAAAACACCTGATCATATTTTAATAATTTGGGTTTATTTGCACTATGAGTTTGTGCGTCTTTATAGAAGCTACGTTTAAAAGCCAGGACAGAACTGGACTGTAAAAACAACGGAAGTTACATGGGTCTCTGCATTTCATACATTCAGACATTTGTTCATCAAGTTTATATAAATTAATGTGCAGGTCATAAAACCAATAAATAGCCTACCTCTGCACACTGTAGCTCATTTGTTTCACAGCAAACAAACACCAATGTTCTTTAGTTTTAGTGAAGGTATCTGGATTATCACAAAGGCATTTGGTGTACAATTTCAGTTTATTTACACTTACAGCATTTAGCAGACACCCTTATCCAGAGTGACTTACAATTGGTACCTTAATCATTCCAGTACCTTAACCACTAACCTACCTCCCACACAAAGACATTCCTTTTTACATTTAGCAGACGCCCTTATCCAGGACGACTTACAATTGGTACAGTCTTACAATCCAAGCAATTGTGTGTTAAGTGCCTTGCTCAAGGACCCAACACTGGCAGCTTGGCAGAGGTGGGATTTTAACCCTGGACCTTCTGGTTCATAGTCCAGTACCTTATAGAACTACATATACTACAACTACATATGCAATACCAGGCTTTTATTTTCACTTTGACAGTTCAAATCTGAAGAACATTTGATATGAAGTCCAGTTTTACGTACCCCAGTAATCACAGCGGTAAAAAAAACAGCTTTATCCTTGCCGTCACGCCACGAAAATTCACTACAGGCACTACATTTCCCATACTGCCTCAGCGTCTTTACAAACGTTTGCGCGGTTATCGCTTTCAGTCAGAGTCAGTTTATTTTGCTTTTTCGCCTTGACAAATGAACATCTGCAAATATTTAAAGGAAAGGCAGCCAATCCTATCCCCATGGGTTCAGGCTCGTTAACATCGAGGCACTGCCACCCCAGGAACACCCCTAGACTCTCCTCTGGATGGTCTGGGATTTGAGATACAGCTATGGTGAATTCATGAATTCGATTTACCTGAATGCTCTGTACCAAAGAGTCGATTCGTTGAAGCTTGGATTCATTGGCGGTGAGTCGACTCTGTAGAGCGACTCGCAGCACATCAGAGAACAGGGTAACAGGGGGGATGGGGAAGAGGAAAGAAAAGAAAGGAAGAGCCAGAGAGAGAGAGAGAGGAAGAGAGAGAGGTAAGAACGGGATCTGTGAGTGGGTGTGGGAGGAGAGCACATGAATCAGACTCATGAACTGTTTTTACGAATCCGAACCGACTAACTTCAGCGCGCTGCTCTAAAGGTAAGAAGCTCTTTGTGGTTTAAGAATCACATTGATAGTTAAAATCTGTTTTTAAAACTGATCGTGCAAAGTTTCTCTTGTAGTCAGAAGCACTGATCATAGTTGTGTCGCGTTGCTTTGTATTTTCTCCTACAAGCAAACAGCGTGCGGGGGTGTTATCTGCTGGAATATTAGGGATCAGGGGATGAAATGTTTTTAAAAGGATTTGCACTGTTTTGGGGTAGGATTGTATTTGCTTCTGCTTGCTTTTGGAAAGAAAGCCTAAAAACCTGATGGACAGATTTATGTTTGCAGCTTTTTGCAATTCCAGGCTCAGAAAACTCGATAAAGTGTATTGCATTTTTGGCGAAGTGTAGTGAACTTTTAAAAGAAGTAAACCAATTAAAGTCACAGATGTAACTCTTTAGTTTTGCACTGCATCCGATACACAGTACAAGTCGTTCCAACCAACTGAACATCATGGAGTGTCTAAATCGCCGCACACCCACCTCAAAACATGGCTCGTTGTTCATTAATCTCAAACAGATGTGCTCGTGGCTGGATGGCACACACCAGCTTAAGAGTGATAACGCCTTAGAACACCACAGGCTCAGTGGACATGTAATCAGATTCGTGTATTATGCAGGGGCACACAATACCTCACTGTAGCCCTTAAAATACTGTGCAGCCCTCCACCCTGTCCTTTCATGGAAAGGCACTGTCATGGGATCAGTACACTCCAGATGTTTTTGGGTGGTGGATCCTTCTCAGTCCTTCTCAATCACTGACTGAGTGCTATAAGTGCTGTGGAGTCAGGTTGCTAATCACATTAGATTGCCACCAAAGGAAGGTTTGCAGCCCCTCGTTTGCAACAAGCATGTACTCTGAACAGATCCTCGGGTCGTTGTTGCAGCCCTAGGGAATGATCTGGCCTCCCTCAGGCATGGCCATTGTTACTCATGCGATGCCCATCCCAGCCATAAGGCACCACCAAAGTGGATTTTTATGTTTTAAGGGTGTGGCAGGCAGTGTTAACGGAAGTATTGTTCATAAGGAGGTAATAATGGTTTATAGTACATATCACTTCACTCTATCACATATCACTTGTACTCTAAGTAAACAAACTGTAGCTGAGAAGAGGTGGGATATCGCCACATAGCATGGATCCAAATCAAGGTACTTCAAGAAACAACATATTGCACAGTCCCCGGGATATTTGTGGTACATCTCAAACATACTGTGCACGTATGATGACCTAGGAATACTTTTAAATTAGAAGCGTTCTCTAACTAAACTTTCTGAAGGATGACTACACCGTCTATTAGCAGCTACACAAAATGTACGAGTGACTTCTGCAAGATTAACTGACAGAATATGTAAACATTGTTTAACTCCTACGAACTTAATCTTGTTGTCTGGGCTCACCCAGAGGAGGAGGATTTAGTTATTTAAGACTGGTTCACTAAAACTCCTTCCTTATGCATCTACAGCGGTGCTTGAAAGTCTGTGAACCCTGTAGAATTTTCTATATTTCTGCATAATTATGAATGAATACGTCATTAGATTTCAAGTCTTCAAAGTAGATAAAGAGATCCCAATTAAACAAATGAGACAAAATTATTATGCATGGTCATTTATATATTGAGGAATATACCACATACATATAGTTACATATCTGTGAGTGGCAAAAGTATGTGAACCTATGCTGTCAGTATGTGTTTTGGTGCCTTGTGCAGCAATTAACAGCAGTTCTGTTGGATTAAGGTCAGAACTTTGGTTTGTTCATTCCAAAACATTAACTTTATTCTTCTTTAACCATTCTTTGATAGAACACCTTGTGTGTTTGGGGTCGTTGTCTTGGTGCATGACCCACCTTCTCTTGGGATTCACTTCAGACAGATGTTTCAGTATTTTTATGTGGTGGCCTAGAGGTTAAGGTACTTGACTATGGACCAGGGTTTCAAACCCACCTCTGCCAGGCTGCCAATGTTGGGTCCTTGAGCAAGTCCCATAACCCACAATTGCTTGGATTGTCACCTCTGGATAAGAACCTCTGCTAAATAACAGAAATGTTAATGTAAATACTTTCCTTTAGAATTGTTTTGCTTTTATTCATAATTCATTCGTCCTGGCCCAGATGCAGAAAAACAGGCCCAAACCATGATACTACCACCACCATGTTCCACAGATGGAATGAGGTTCTTATGCTGGAATGCAGTGTTTTGCTTTCTTCCTTTCTTTCGTTGTTCTCATCCGTCTACAAATCATATTTTTCAATAGCCTTCTGGTTTTTCACGTGATCTTTAGCAAACTGCAGACAAGTAGCAATGTTCTTTTTGGAGAGCAGTGGCTTTGTCCTTGCAACCCTGCCATGCACACCATTGTTGTTCAGTGTTCTTCTGATGGTGGACTCATGAACATTAACATTAGCCAATGTGAGAGAGGCCTTCAATTGCTTAGAAGTTACCCTGGGTCCTTTGTGACCTCGCCAACTATTACACACCTTGCTCTTGGCGTGATCTTTGTTGGTCAACCACTCCTGGGGAGGGTAACAATGGTCTTCAATTTCCTCCATTTGTACACAATCTGTCTGACTGTGGATTGGTGGAGTCTAAACTCTTTAGAGATGTTTTGTAACCTTTTCCAACCTGATGAGCATCAACAACTATTTTTCTGAGGTCCTCAGAAATCTCCTTTGTTCGTGCCATGATACACTTCCACAAACATGTTGTGAAGAGCAGACTTTGATAGATCCCTGTTCTTTAAAAATGACTGACTGCTAATCCTAGGGATTCACATACTTTTACAACTCACTGATTGGATAATTTTCCTCAATAAATAGATAACCATGTGTAATATTTTAGTCTCATTTGTTTAATTAGGTTCTCTTCATACTTTTAGGATTTGTGTGAAAATCTCATGATGTTTCAGCTCATATTTATGCAGAAAATTTTAAAGTGTGCATAAACTTTTGAGCACCACGATAAGGAAGCTTATGGCTGCTCATTTAGACCCTCTGTTGTAAAAAATGCTGTACAAATAAAGCTGGACTGAACTAAGAAAGAGGCAAAAAGCGTTATTATTAGAACTGCCTAGCTTTGAGCAGAGGAATGTCCTGCTGAGCTTCATTCCTGTATCTCTAATCAGCTTCGTCCTGCTGCTTCATCTGTCTTGCTCTGCATCAGGTCTGGGTGATGCAGATGTGAATTGGACCCCTTCGAACCTACAGACGGCTGGCAGTTAAGAGGGTCATCCGCTGTGCATCTAATCAGCTCCTAACAGACAGGAGACAGGAGAGCTTGACACAAGCAGGCTATAGAGATGGCGAGTGTGGGTGGGTACGGGCGATTCACCCATGCAGTGGTACGTGCCGTCCCAGCCGATGCCCCCGGTGTGTGTGAGGAAGGAGGGGTGGACGTGGCCAAGCTCCAGCGTCAGTACAGGGTGTTAGTTGGCACTCTGAGACAGAAGGTTGGACTGCAGGTACTGGAGATCCCAGCTGATACACACCTGCCTGACAGCTGGAGGATAGAGGATACAGCCATCATACAGGGAGACACGGCCCTGATCACACACCAGCTCAATGAGAGGAGACACCCGGAGGTACACACACACACACAACATGACTTTGAAGTGACTAGATCACAGTTATTAACAGCTACACAGGTGTGTTGTGTATCAGATATAAAAGGGATGTGTTGTGATATTTCAAAGCGACACGAAGCAAGTAACAGAGTTCCAAAAAGGCCCAAAAAGACATCATTACCATTTTAAACAAATGCTTTTGAAATGTCTGCTTGTTTTACTACTTATCCCTAATACACACTATTCCTAAATTTAGTCCTGAGTGGTTTGATGAGCACCAGGATGAAACTAAGCTTCTTCTAGGACCTCCACAATCACAGAACTTAAACAGCAATGAAACTTTATCAGAACATCTGGAGAAGTTTCCTCCTCAGAGAAGGAACCAACAGAGCACCACAGACCATTAAAGGGTTAAGTCGGTTCTGTATAGGTAAAGGGTGACTGAGGTCCTTAGTAGCCCCTTATAATGAGAATATATGAAACTATGTGACTGACTGATATGACTTTTATTTATATATATATATATATATATAATAAATGAGACGCACAATTTCTTTACTTTTATTTAAGCTCCAAAGGAACTGTCTCTGATTGCAGTCTGACTTTTTTATAAATGATAAAGAAAATGTTTTATTGCCCTAAACAATAACATTTATTATCAAATAACAGTACGTTCTTGTTTCTGGAAAAAAAAACACATTTGCAAATACTTGCAAAAAATAAATAATGTTAGAATATTGCACATGGTAGCAGCATCTTTTTGTTTTTAATTCCAGTCCCAATTAAGAGCAGCTGTAAGTTGTAATGCAGGAAACAATAGTTTTTCTGCATTGTCTGCACTATTTTTGAATATCGGCCTCTTGAGAGCAGGCATCGGCCGATGCCGATTATCTCACAATGGCATTAATCAGCCTGATTAATCGGTCTATCACTAATCAGAATGGAGTCAGAGGTAGGCATGGGTGATCTGGCAAGAATATCATATCACAGTTATATGTGGTGGTTTTTAAAAACTAAGGTACAACTAAACAAAGCCACTAATTTATCTAATGAAAATATAGCCAGAAAATATAGGAAATCTGTATGCATTTCCCAAACTGGGAAAAAATAAGAAAAACCTGCTTTAGCCTACAGTGGTAAGTATTTAGTGTTTCCTCCCCTTACACTTGAGCAATAGCAGCATCTCTCAGCTTCATTGGGATGCCATGCTGACCATTCTACAGTATGAGGAAACTTGATCAGATATGGTCTTTTTGGAAGCAGCCAAGAAAACACTTTTTCAGAAGAGGAGCAGGGTGAAAGGCTAAGGTATGCTAAAGCTCACAAAGTTTGGAGGAAGGTCAGTGGAAAGGAGGATTATGGAATGACAAATCTAAGTTTGAATATTTTTGGTCCATTTGTTGACAATATGTTATATATGGTCATGATAATTTTTGCTAGAACAAGACATCTTATGGTGGCCTAAGACTTTTGCACAGTACTGTATATCTCATATTTTATCCGATGTTATTCCTTAAATTTGATTTCTGTTATTGTTTTTGAATTCTTTCCTTATCTAGACCCAGACGGACATTAAAACATTTCAATGTAAGGTGTACTCGGTATCACTGTGCATGTGACAGATAAAGTCCGGCTAGACCATAAATCACTAGCAAAAAATATGGACATTGATAAATAGCTGATCCTCATTACTACCAAAAAATGAACAAAGCAGCTTAAAACTCTCACCATCGTCCCTTTTGTTGGGTATCGCATCCTTGACCTTGTAGAATGTCACAACGTCAGTCATCTTTCAAATGCTGTTGTGCCGTCTCCACGCTCTCTGACTTTCTGCATACTTGTTGGTTGCTTCAGGTTGAACAGGTTTGCTGCGGTTTCACCGGGCATGTCTTTGCAGATTTTACAAGTAACTGGTGTTTGAGTCCTAGTCGTAGTGTAAATCCAAACCAGTTCTATATAACTGGTGATTATTAATGCCTGGTGTACTCTGGGCTCATAAATGTAGGCTTGTGAATGGGAAAACTTGAGCTAACGAAAACACTTTGAGACTTCTTGTGACCCCTCTCTCAAAGCAGATTGTGGAGACTATTTAATCGTTCATGATTTAAAATCCCATATTCAGATGTTTACCACACATCCCACTGAAGTGTTTAGCATAAACACCATGGCGTTTCTACAAATCACAGCCACTGACTGTGCAAGTTCTCTTACTTACAAAAATGAGAGGGGTCTGTAATTATCATCAAAGCTACACTTCAACTATGAGAGACAAAATGGGAAAAAAAATCTAGGAAATCACATTGTAGGATTTTTAAAGAATTTAATTATAAATTATGGTGGAAAATAAGTATTTGGTCAAAAACAAAAGTTCAACTCAATACTTTGTAACATAATCTTTGTTGGCAATGACAGAGGTCAAAAGTTTTCAGTAAGTCTTCACCAGGTTAGCACACACTATAGCTGGTATTTTGGCCCATTCCTCCATGCAGATCTCCTCTAGAGCAGTGATGTTTTGGGGCAACACGGACTTTCAACTCCCTCCACACATTTTATATGGGGTTGAGGTCCGGACACTGGCTAGGCCACTCCAGGACCTTGAAATGCTTTTTACGGAGCCACTCCTTCATTGCTCGAACGGTGTGTTTGGGATCATTGTCATGCTGGAAGACCCAGCCACATTCCATCTTCAATGCTCTCACTGATGGAAGGAGGTTTTGGATTAAAATCTCACGGTTTCATCTGACCACATGATGATATTCTCTCAATCCTCTTCTGGATCATCCATATGCTCTCTGGCAAACTTCAGACGGGCCTGGACATGTACTGGCTTAAGCAGGGGGGCACGCCTGGCACTGCAGGATCTGAGTCAATCTTGACGTAGTGTGTTACTGATGGTAGCCTTTGTTACTTTGGTCCCAGCTCTCTGCAGGTCATTCATCAGGTCCCTCCATGTAGTTCTGGGATTTTTGCTCACCATTCTCATGATCATTTTGACCCCACGGGATGAGATTTTGCGTGGAACCCCAGATCAAGGGAGATTATCAATGGTCTTGTATGTCTTCCATTTTCTTTCTCCCACAGTTGATTTATTCACACCAACCTGCTTGCCTATTGTAGATTCACTCTTCAGGTCTACAATTTTCTTCCTGGTGTCCTTGGACAGCTCTTTGGTCTTGGCCATGGTTGAGTTTGGAGTCTTGACTGTTTGAGGCTGTGGACAGGTGTCTTTTATACAGATAACAAGGTCAAACAGGTGCCAATAATACTTCTTAAAGAAGAAGTTACAGGTCTGTGAGAGCCAGAAATCTTGCTTGTTTGTGGGTGACCAAATACTTATTTTCCACCATGATTTAAAATTAAATTATTTAAACATCCTACAATGTGATTTCCTGGATTTTTTTTCTCATTTTGTCTCTTATAGTTGGTGTACCTATGATGATCAGTGGCTGACTAAATACTTTTTTGCCCCACTGTATATGGTTTTACAGCAGACTGGCATATGAGATCTGTATTATGGTATGCAGTCTTGTAGTAGCCATTAAGCAGTGTGTTTACTTTCCTTTTCCAAAATGATATTTTATTGCATAAGAACTGCATTACTCTATAATCCTAAAACCAAACCTACCAATCTGAGACATCGCTGTGAAACAGAAGTGAACTGTTGCTACATTTAACAAAAGCTGTGCGTGTAATATGGAGAACAGTTGTGGGCTAAGGGCTCAAGGCCCTAACAGTGGCAGCTTGGCTGTGTCAGGATTTGAACTTGGTGGCCAGTAGTCCAGTACCTTAACCGCTGTGCCTTTACAGTGTTACAGTCAGTGGTAGGACTTCACAAATATAATAACACAATATTGTGTGATTTTAGGCAGGGGCAGTGCGGCGTGTGTTGAGGGAGCTGAATCTAATGGTGGTGGAGATGGAGGATGATGGTGCCACGCTGGAAGGCAGCGATGTGTTCTTCACTGGGAGAGAGTTCTTTGTCGGCCTATCGAAAAACACCAACCAGCGGGGAGCAGAGATCCTCGCCAACACCTTCAGGGTGAGCAAGATTTATACATCTCACAACATGCAGCGACGTTGGGAAACCTGTTCTTTAAGGCTCTCCTAATAATCTCCACTTGCTTGAGCTTGCTGAGCTTGTTGCTTAATTCCCAGTGGCTTTGCCAATTGTGCACCAATGCTGCAAGTTATTTTGATTAGTTTTTGCCTTCTGTATTGGTCCTGCCCAGTTCCCAAGTCTCTCTATTCCCTGCCACGTCAGTGTCCCCTACACAGAGAGAAGACGGCCATAGGCCAGCAAAAAGCTCCTTACAACTCATGGTCCTTGAATTCTATGTACAGACGAGCTTCTAACTTTACCAGCGATTCAGCTGAAGTCATAATTGTTGGCATACTAGCACCACCTAAAGGTTGGATCAGACAATACAAACTGCAGTTTATAGACTTTTGCAAAAATAAGTCCTTCATTATGCAGACAAGTCCTGACCCTGGGTTTGGAAAGTCATATAAACTAAATTTGGTATGGTCATGTGGCTATGAAGGAATGACAGTGGCACAGCAGCTTCACCAATCCAAGCTGTCAAATCTTGACTCGTGGAAAAAACAGTTCGATTTTATAAGACATTTGTAAGATTTTATAAGACAATTGTATAAGACATTTAATGTGGCGTCATCTGGCGGTAAATCAGTGGAATTGAAGGCTTTAAAGGCACACCTCTGATTCTGTGAAATAAAATTAAGGTAGACCATACACTAGAAGACTTTTAAAAGGTTAAAGTCTGACACCCTCTCACTTCTACAGAGTTTTAGTCGCAGATTTATCACAGACTATGTTTTTTATTCACTAACTGAAAGAATGAAAATTGAGTATATATAGTGGCACCTCAGTCCTCGAGCATCTAGGAACTTGTCAAATTTAGTTCTCGGCACATTTTGTCTCGGTTCTCTTTGTTTGCTCGGTACACTTGCTTAAACTTGTATGAGTCGAGTCGTGTGACTCGTTCAGCCGAAACTCGACTCACGATTCATGGTTCAATACACAGTGATTAAGTGAAGATCTCCTCTATGTTTATTGTATTTTTCTTTATTTGTACATCTACAGTACTGTTTCTTGGTGCAAAAAAAGGTTCGTTTATAAGAGAAAACTGAAAGGAAACACAGGGTGCAGTTAGCTTAGCTAAGTCCATCAATAGAGTAAGTGTTGTGCTTTTACTTTTCACTTTCAATCCATTACTCACTAAGTTACATGATATTTTTTCAACACAATAAGCTTATACAATATAAGCTTATTATACAAAATAAGCTTATACAATAAGCTTCATGTTAATGATTTTGGCCAACTGTTGGTTAATGTAAGTGTTTTAAACATTGACTTACTTCTCACTACTTATCATAGGTGGCGCTATAATACAGTATAGACGCTCTACCAAACACTCGTTAAACTCATCAGTTCATGATACATTTATCTTGTGATGGATTTGTTGAACATATTCCCATCATAAATCAGGGAGCTCCTGTATAATACAGCTCCATTAATGCATATAATGTCCTATACAGGGGGATTTTCTGGGGATCTGGAATAGATTCATTCAATTTACATTATTCCTTTTCGGAAAAATTTGCTTGGTACTCGTTGTTTTCCGTCCTCGACGAGCCTTAACGAATTATCCATGAGAACTGAGGTTCCACTATTGGGATACAGTACTTCCAAATATCAAAACAATATCTCAAAGTCCTGTTTCAAGATGACCCAGAGATATTCCTGGTGATGGAGATGTTGGTTGGTGATAATGTTCACGTCACTATGTACAACTTATGATAATATTACATGCGGGTTAATTTTATCGGCAGGTTAAGACTAGATAAGGACTGACTTGAGACAGCAATCCTGCCCACCTTACACCTAGCGACTGAAATTGCATGTAAATGTTCTACTGTGTGCCTTACCTTAATTATCTTTGTTTCTTTATGTTTGTTTTTGTGTGTGTGTGTGTGTGTGTGTGTGTGTGTGTGCGCGCGCAGGACTTTGCTGTTTCCACGGTACCAGTGAGTGCTGGTGCTCGCCTGAAGAACGTCTGCTCAATGGGCGGTCCTGAAACCATCATCTTTAGTAACAGTGAAGAAGCGAGGAAAACGCTGCGGGTGAGAGAACATGGGTGTGAGAACTTCCTGATACAGCTAATGCTGGACCTATGGAGACGAGTCACAATAGAACTTCTCAGTAACTGTTGATTTTCTGATTTCGTAAGAAATTCAGAAGTGATGGAAAATTTGATGGAACGTGGGCGTGACTAATATCACAAATTGCATCAATATGGCATATGGTCCAAAGTGAGTAGACACTCCTGATCTGATCAAAGTGATCTTGTCGTCAACGTGTTGGCAACGTCCATTTCGGTCAATGTCCCGTTTCACAGAACGTAATGAGGTTGAGACCCTAACCAGGATAAAGACCTAATCACCTAGAATGCGATTTTTTTCACAACAAATGTTTTTTATCTAAACCCTCTTAAAACTCCCTGTCTGCTTTAGCTTTCTTTAATTTCCTTTCTCTTAATGTGTTGGAGATCTCGCCGTGTCTTTTTCACGTCGTCAACTTAAAAAAACAATAACACAAGCAAAGACGAGTGCAGGAAGCTCTAGGTTGTGTTTTTGTGAGCATGAACAGATCAGAATGCACTTAGATAAATAATCAGACACTTCCATCCAGTCCCTGTGAGCTTTATCACCATCATTCTCCAGCCTTTCAGTTCTATTCCACCAGATTCCACCTTTTCATTAATATCCATGTTTTTAGAGTCAGCATGTTGCTCGTCCTATAAGCTCTTGATGAGCTGTTCAGCCCGGCAACCGAGCTCTGATTGGTCAGCCTGATGTTAACGCATCCTAACAACACGGAAATGAGAACAGGCGCCGATTAAAAATTTTACTCAGCGTCGCGGTCGCAGTTTTGGACTCGGTGTGAAGGTTCAGTCAGGTTCCTGTTTATCTGTCCTCACTGAAGCCTGTGTGCATTCCCAGTGTTCAGAAGTGGGTCAGTAGATGCCATAAAGAGGTAACATGATCCTCCCTCTGGCCTGTGGTAACCTCATTACCTTTAAAAGCGCTCACATCCTGTTCATCTCTAATGCAGTGATGTTCCGCTCTGATCTGTGTGTTTTCTGCTCCAACACACACAGATCCAGCTGTGGACCTTATGTTTGGGCCAAACTCTTCATTTTATATATCGGAAGCAGTGTGGTTAAAGTCAAAATAACATTTCTGACTGAAAAGGAGCCTTTTAACAGTCCCAGAAGTGGAACGATTGTACTGTATTCATGTAAACGAACAATGGAAGCACAAAAACAAACACGCTGACGAAGCTGCATTTAGAAGAAGCAGCACAGACCGTCCAGCGTCTTCCTGCTGATGAACTCTGATCTGTTTAAAGCACGTAACAGTACTGTGGACGACTGGGTATGAGCAGGTAGGTTCAGCAATGCAGGTTCAAGCCTCTTCTCCCCTCTGTGTGGTGTTTGGCATGTTCTCCTTGTGAGTTACCCTCCAGCTTACAAAAACATGCCTAATTGAACTGCTTATTAACAAAGTTTGTGAAGATGAATGGGGAATGAATAAAGATGGTGTTGTTTAATAGGGTGGCACAGTGGCACTATGGATAGTGCTGGCATCCCACTGCCCCAGACACCAGGCCCTGTCTAAGGGTTCGTTTCCCAGCCCGTGTCCTGTGCTGCTGGTTAAGATCCCGCTCCTCCTTGAACCGCAATTTCTGTAAGAGGGAATGTAAATTGAGCTAGTGTCTTAATATGAGGGCGCAATGCCCCCTGGTGGAAGCTTTGGTAATTTATACAGTACTTCGAAGTTCTAGTTGTTAAGAGCACTTTCCTCATTGTCTGTGTGTGTATGTGTGTGTGTGTGTGTGTGTGTAGGTAATGGAGCAGCTGACTGATCATCATTATGACATCCTGTCCGTCCCAGAAGATGCCGCAGCTAACTGTGTATACATACGCGGTGCGTCTGAAGCAGACTACCTGCTGCACCCCACAGTGGACGAGTGTCCCAACAGTGTCTCTGTGAGTCCCGTACCCTGCACCCTAATGAACTAGTTAAAGGTGAAAGAAACGATTCTGGATTATCCTCAGTTGGAGTAATGACTCCTATCAACTTGTGATGATCTGAGGCAGATTTTCACTCAGATGTTAACTCCGCTTGCTCTGGTAAGGGCTATGGGGGCACCTATCCTTGGAGGGCACAGGTGCAAAATGTGCCCTCAACGGGACGCCAGACCATCTCAAGGCTGGATGATTCAGGGGAGTCAGGGGATGATTCTTGTCCCTCAGACACAGCCAGTCATGTCTATGGAATGTGAAGGGAAAAAAGGGGCACCCAGAGGAAACCCAAGCGGACTTGGGGAAAACATGCAAACTCCACACAGGCAGCAGCCAGGTCAGGTCACTAGAGTTTCAGCGTAAGATGAATGCTCAAAAGTGCTCAAATGTTTTGCTCCACTGTGAGAGAAAAATGAAAACCTCAATGCAATATGTGTGGAAAGTTGATCTTCACTCCAACATGGTAAAACCTCTAAGAAACCAGCATGATACTGAGCTTCAGCAGTGTACCGGGTTCGATTGACTGTGCTTTCCTAGTTCAAATGCTACATAAATAGTGGCTTAATGTCCTAGAACAATGACCTCGGAACACCAAACGTCTCTCAGTTAGTAATGATCATATGTCTTCTCTACTGCTGAAATGATGAACCTGTGATCCAAAGGGAAAGGAATCATGTTTATCTTAAGCTTTTTACTTATAATAGGTTTAAATGGGAAGAAAAAGCTTAATGTAAAAATGATTCCTTTCCCTTGGAGCACAGGTTCATCATTTCTGCAGTAGAGATTACTTATGATCAGTACTACCTGAAAGAAGTTTGGTGTTCCTAGGTCACTGCTTTAGTACATTAATCCACGTGAAGCCTTTTACTTATAATAGGTTTAATTGGGAAGAAAAAAGGCGTAACGTAAAAATGATTACTTTTGAAGTTGAAAGGTAAATATATTCTTTATAACTAAACATTTGGCACCATTTTGGGATCGAAACTTGGAAGCGATCAGCAGAATCCCTACTCTGGACCCTGCACCCTGACCAGTATAAGTGGGGGCAATTAATCAGGAAAAAAATGAATTTCTATAATTATAACTTAATAAATATGTTGTGTCTCATTCTCTTTCACACCCTTAGGCATTCCAGAAGCTTGCTGACTACACCTTGCTCCCTACTGCGTGCAGTGAGGCCTGCAAACTCGGAGGAGTGCTCTCGTCCTTCTGCCTCCTCATCAACAGGAAACTGCACTACTTATAGAGCAGAAGCAAAACCCTCCATGAGCTGAGCACCTCAGCTTCCTCACTTCAGTTTCTTCATAGAGAGTTCAGTTTGTAGTCATGCATCATCCTAAGACCTAGAAGATTGTTATACGATCCTGTAGTCATTTTCCCAGACCTGGAAAAGTCTGGAAAAACAATTATCACTGTTATTATTGGAAAGGTCATGGGGCTGCACCAGTGATTGGGTTCAGGTAGATAGCTTTTGGTTCTGTACCGGATCTTATTACATTGTTATAGTTGAAGCTTTGAACGTGTCTGACATGGCCTGTCACGGTGATGATGTCACTCAGTATCAGCCCATAATCAGAGCTTAAATATCACTATAATATCCCAAATGCGAAAACTTGGATTCCTACATTTGTAACAAACGTTAATACAGGTGTGTGCCGGTTAACAACCATCCAATCCATGTCTGTTTGCTTTAACTGTAATAAATTATAATAGGAAATAAAAATATGTATCAAGCTGCAAATGGTGTTTGATCGTGTAATTATTGGAATTGCAGAGCTAATCCCCTAGAGGGCACTGTTACCTGTGTAATGTACTAGTCTGGGAGGGTTTCTGCGGAGGGACGGAATGGGAAAATAAACACTCTTCCGAGAGATAGAGAGAATACATGGCTTCACCTCTGAGCTGCATATCTGAGATGTTTGACTGAAAACACTGTAGTGAGTGTATGTGCCCGTCCTATGGTAAGTAGTACCCATTTCCACTTACAGCATTTAGCAGATGCCCTTATCCAATTATGCAATTGACACAATCTTACAATCCAAGCAATTGTGGGTTAAGCCTTGCTCAAGGAGCCATCAGTGGCAGCTTTGCAGAGGTGGGATTTGAACCCTGGACCTTTTGGTCCATAGTCCAGTACCTTAACCCTAGGCTACCACAGTCCACAGTATCCCCAACTACCTGTAAATTCTCTCTAACCTATAACTGTATGAACTGGTTCACATTCACTCGTTGAGTCTCTGGTTGAACAAAAGTATCAGCGGTAACTCTGAGCCATTTAGGTATCATCTGCACTAGGTTTTTTCAGAAAATAACCTTTATATAAACATTACAGTAGAATAAAAATACAGTGACTATAGTAATGACTGGTCAACATCACAGAACGTAATGGGGTGCATATGCAGACGTTACTCGGTGCATACCTGGTTTATCAACAGATCTTTTATTACATTTAGCAGATGCCCTTATCCAGAGCAATTTGCAGATTATACAGGCTTGCTATGTACAACCTCAGTGAGGGTTATATGCCTCACCCATGTTCCTAACGGTGGCAGCATGGCAGTGCCAGGACACTGTGGGCCAGAATCTTAACCACTGCATCCTCACATATACACATTAAATAACATGCTCTTGCTTTAGAGGACAAGTGTGCAGACAGAGGCCCAGGAAATAATAAAAATAATATTAAAAATAATAATAATTTATTTTTAAAGGCTTTTCAAGATACTCAAGGACACTACAACCAACAGAAAAAAACATCAGACCAGCAAGTTAAATAAACAGTAAAAAAAAATCATTGAACAACAAAACAATGCAAATTGAAAAAAATAAAGATAATAAAGCTAGTACAGTATAAAAGTACACAATGGGGAAGGCAGTCTGAAAAAGGTTCAAAATGTTCATTTTTAAGTTATAAAAATTTGAAATTAATAGACAAGCAAGAGGACTAATAGGAAACTCCTTGTTTAACAAAACATTGCCCACTCACACCTGATTGTCATCCCATTGACTGAAAACACTTGACTCTAATTTCACCTTCAAATTAACTGCTAATCCTAGAGGTTCAGATACTTTTGCCACTCACTAATATGTAATATTGGATCATTTCCCTCAATAAATAAATGACCAAGTGTAATATTTTTGTCTCATCTGTTTAACTGGGTTCTCTTTATCTACTTTTAGGACTTGTGTGAAAATCTGATGATGTTTTAGGTCATATTTATGCAGAAATATAGAAAATTCTAAAGGGTTCACAAACTTTCAAGCACCACTGTTACATATATGCATATATATATATATATATATATATATATATATGCAGTCGTATGATACTGATACAGTAATTCCCTGGTTTGTTTGTACATGTTTGGGTGTCTGTGCTTGTGTGTTTTTATGGCTGTCTGTTGTCTATGTAGGAAGTTTTCAGCTATCACTTGCCTATATCGATATTTATCTGGCTTGCTCTGTGTGTGTGTTTGTTTCTGTCATAAGACTCCTGTATTTAGACTTCCGTGCCGCTTCTCATTTAGACCATGACAAACACGCACGTACACATAATCTTATAAACATGTTTTGGGGACTTTCCACTCACATAATGATGACTGTAGCTTATTAATGCTGCACCTTAACCCTAACCTTAGCCGTAACCTTAACCATAACCCCAGTAACCAAAAGGAAATTCTGGATCTGTTGGTTTTTCAAATCAAAGCAGCAGTTTTTGTAAAAACAAACAAACAAACCCCCCAAACCAACCATGTTACCTTAAAAAAAGTCTACATGCTAGACTGCATAGACATGTTCTGGTTCTGTACATAAATGTAGATGTGTTTTGACAGACTCTGATATTGAAATCCCACTCTATCTGTGGCAGTTATTAGCAGCTAGAGACTGGCATTCTGGGATGGCAGAGTGTTTCCAAAATGAACACTAATGAATATTCACTGATCCTGGCATTGTTAATAATATGGCTAATATTTAGAAATGCTCCTGGACATTTAAAATCAGATCACAAGTAGGTTTTAGAAGACATTTTGTGGCACTTTAAGAACAGACTGAAGTTTGCTGTGAGGTTGTGGAAGGCCTTGGTTTACAAAGAATTCCATCATTATGCGTTGGCAGCGTTTCAGCCTCGAACTTCCAGTGTGAATTGAACGCTTTGTTGTTTATTGTTTATTTTATGGCTAAACTGCTAATTTAATGGATGGCATTATAAAATGTATTTGCTCCTGTACTGACACAGCTGAATTTTATAACAATGGTGAATAGAAGAGACGCCTCTTACAGCAACAATGTCCACATTCACATGATTTTTACACCGAAACGTGCACACACACACACACTTACAGCAGCTTGGATATCTTCAGGGAGCAGTCTTTAGATATTACTCTGGAGAAGAACAGACGGTTTTGGAGTAAAGGTTTCTACAAGACACAACAGATTAGGCTGAGAGAGACGGAGATGGTGTGATCATGCCTGAACCCATAGTATCGCTCTTCCTCCTTCTGCCGAGTCTCCTGCCTTTAACAGGTATGGTATTAATACTAAGGTTTCTGAGTAGGGGTGTAACAATTATTCATTTTACATTTGACAAAAGACATTCCCTTTTTATTTCTTTAGCCTAAACAACTGACATTTTCTTGTATAGTTTTTGAACTGTAAACCTTCAGTCCCTTGCAATTAAAAGAAGTTACTAGAAACATTAGGTTTAAAATTGTAATGCCCTATTCCATCAGTGCGATACCTCTGTATGATATTTCTTATAGTCAGTATCTCTCTTTATTCTATCAGTGCAATAGTAATCAAACGTCTTTGTGTGTTTGACTGACAATCTGTCTGTGTGACTCATTCTGTTTTTGTGTAGATTTGCACTGTTCTGGAGCAGTGATCCTAATTTCATTGTAAAATGTACAATGACAATAAAGGCATTAACTTCATTTATTTTACTGTAGCTTCACCATATATTATATAACCATTTCTGGAGAATAACAACTCAAAATAATGTACTTTTCTTGTATAAACATTTAAGCAAAAACAAACTTTAGTCCTTTGCAATTAAAAGAAATGTGGGTTCTCACTGAGAACATGATATGCGTCTGTGAGTATGACTGCGCCATCTGGTGTTCAGAAATGGAATTGAATTAGATGCAAAAAATCAAGGAATTACAATCCAATTCGACAAACGATCCATTGTAACACCTGACAATGAAGATTAAACGCCTTTTCACACAGAGTATGATTATTTTCATAGCGGTTAGGGTACTGGACTATGAACCAGAGGGTACAGGGTTCAAATCCCACCTCTGCCAAGCTGCCACTGTTGGGTCCTTGAGCAAGACCCTTAACCCACAATTGCTTGGATTGTAAGGTTGCATCAATTGTAAGTTGCTCTGGATAAGGGCGTCTGCTAAGTGACATAAATGTAAATGTTTTCGCATGAAAAAAACAGATGCGATTTTTAACATAATGGGATCTTCACACCAAGTGCGCTACACTTTGTGTCTGAACACTCCACACATCCACCATCTCAGCATCACCTCATTCTTTTCTGTCCTTCATTTGCTTTCTCTGTGTCTCTGTTTCTTTCTCAGTCGCCTCTCTGAAGTGTTACACCTGTATGTACCTGGCCGTCTCTCCGCTCGGCTGTCTCCTGTTCCCCGTGAAGTGTGATACAGGTCAGTGCTGCCTCTTCAGCACTAGCACATCTGAAATAGGTGAGCACTCCGGTTTCCTCCCACAGTTCAAAGACATGTGTGTTAAGCTAATTGGTGTCTCTAAAGTGCCCTTCGTGTATGAGTGTTGGTGCCCTATGATGGATTGGCACCCTGTTTAGGGTTGTTCCTACCTTGTGCACTGTGCTGCCCCAAAGCCCTGTCCAGGATCAAGTGGATAAGAAAATGAATGAATCTCAGGCCCTGTCCACACGAACACGGATATATTTAAAAACGTAGCTTTTTCTATGCGTTTTGACTGTTCGTCCACACGAAAACGGCGTTTTAGGTCACTGAAAACGGACTTTTTGGAAGAGTTTTTTGCTTGTACATTGACTTGCACATTACTATACGGACCTGTACAGGAAAACCGTGAATAGCTCCATAACTCTTGTGTCTAAACACATCCCCTAAGGGGCAGTAATGGCACACAGCTTATTGATTTTGGATCTATGTACAGTATTTATTTTATTTCATTATTAATTACTTCAATAGCAATAGAGCCATATTACAAGACGCATAAAATTCAGCTGTGTACAGTGCAACTGGGCAGCAGTAATGATACAGTCTTAAGATTTCCGGTGCAATTGAAAAAAAATATTCTTTAATTATTTTAATTTTAATATTAATAATATTTCAGCCACATTACATACAAAACCACTGTGTATAGCACAGCTAGGGGCAGTAATCATGCACACCCACAGGATTTGCAATTTTATGTAAAATCAATTTAATATTCAATTTTTAAGATTTTTAATTTTAATAGCATTTCAGCCACATGACATACAGCATTAAAAACCACTGTGCATAGCACAGCTAGGGGGCAGTAATTATGCACACCTACTGGATTTGCAATTTTATGTAAAATCTATTTTATATTAAAGTTTTAAGATTCTTAATTTTAATAGTATTTCAGCCACATGACATACAGCATTAAAAACCACTGTGCATAGCACAGCTCGGGGGCAGTAATCATGCACACCCACTGGATTTTCAATTTTATGTAAAATCAGATTTATATAAAATTTTTAAGATTTTTAATTTTAATAGCATTTCAGCCACATGACATACAGCACTAAAAACCACTGTGCATAGCACAGTTAGGTGGCAGTAATCTTGCACACCCACTGGATTTTCATTTTTATGTAAAATCAATTTTATATTACATTTTTAAGATTTTTAATTTTAATACCATTTCAGCCACATGACATACAGCACTGAAACCCACTGTGCATATCACAGCTAGGTGGCAGTAATCATGCACACCCACTGGATTTTCATTTTTATGTAAAATCAATTTTATATTACATTTTTAAGATTTTTAATTTTAATAGCATTTCAGCCACATGACATACAGCTCTAAAAACCACTGTGCATAGCACAGCTAAAGGGCAGTAATCATGCACACCCACTGGATTTTCAGTTTTATGTAAAATCAATTTGATATTAATTTCTTAATTATTTTAATTTTAATAGCATTTCAGCCACATGACATTCAGCACTAAAAACCACTGTGCATAGCACAGCTAGGGGACAGTAATCATGCACACCCACTGGATTTTCAATTTTATGTAAAATCAATTTTATATTAAATTTTAAATTGTTTCAATTTTAATAGCATGTTAGCCACATGACATACAGCACTAAAAACTACTGTGTATAGCACAGCTAGGGGGCAGCAATTTAGAAAAAAAAGACCTTTAATTGACCGGTAGCTTAAAAATGTCCTTGCCAAAACTTTTCTGTAAAAGTACACTAACGTAGACAGGGGGCAGGGGGGAAGATGAACCAATGGGTGAGTTGACCGTCCCCCTCTATCTCGGCAACCATGGTCCATTTTTATTGTTCTGTGACCATACATCTTGGAACCACCCATCATTTTTGTCAGACTGTGAAAAGGAGAAGCACATATGAGGTAAGCACCAATTTACTTTAAAAACCTGTCAACTTATTTTGGCTTGTCAAAGTAAAAATGTAACATATGTAGTGGCAGGTACATAAAAGCAAATTCATCCAGTTTTTTCATCTTGTAAATACATGCAAATAATTGACCTTAGTTTTATGCACTTATCCGTTCGGCTCTACCTCCTCCTGGGGTTGATGATATATTGCAACTGAGATAAGAGCCTACATCATTACAATATATTGCAAGTGGGATTTATAATACATTGCAAATGGGATGACATTATGTATCATATACTGCAAATGGGATAAGCTTATGCATGATTACAATATATTGCAAGTAGGACCTATGATATATTGCATCTGGGCTATGATTATGTATGATTACAATATATTGCAATTGGGATTAACTTTATATTGCAAATAGGATGAGTGTATTCATGATTACATAAGCTACTTTTTCACACAGTACACATGTCCCTAAGTTACTATCAATGGCTTAATTGTCTGAATTGTATTCTCCAAAACCAGTATATTTTTTATCATTGCAGTATATTGGAAATGGGATCATCAGATCTCAGGTTTGGAGCAAGGTAGGACTTTGAAATTTGCATTCCTCTCCAAGTCTCCACATCCTCTACCTATGGTGCAAGTTTGAGGAAGATCAGAGAAACTCAAAAATTTGTACACACATACACATACATACATACGTACATACATATATATACAGGGGTTAGACAATGAAACTGAAACACCTGTCATTTCAGACTACAATAATTTATTAGTATGGTGTAGGGCCTTCTTTTGCA
Source organism: Ancistrus triradiatus (assembly GCA_025084515.1). Lineage (NCBI taxonomy): Eukaryota > Metazoa > Chordata > Actinopteri > Siluriformes > Loricariidae > Ancistrus > Ancistrus triradiatus. The sequence continues at coordinate 15,807 of JAJAGP010003837.1, read as the reverse complement.
GCCAATACAGCGTCAATTCGTCTTGGAAATGACATATACAAGTCCTGCACAGTGGTCAGAGGGATTTTAAGCCATTCTTCTTGCAGGATAGTGGCCAGGTCACTACGTGATGCTGGTGGAGGAAAACGCTTCCTGACTCGCTTCTCCAAAACACCCCAAAGTGGCTCAATAATGTTTACTAATAAACTGGTGACTGTGCAGGCCATGGGAGACGTTCAACTTCACTTTCATGTTCATCAAACCATCTGAACTCTGGTATGCCATAATGTTGTGTGCATTGCAATATTTTGAGCAAAACTGTGCTCTTACCCTGCTAATTAAACCTTCACACTCTGCTCTTACTGGTGCAATGTGCAATTAATGAAGATTGGCCACCAGACTGGTCCAATTTAGCCATGAAACCTCCCACACTAAAATGACAGGTGTTTCAGTTTCATTGTCTAACCCCTGTATATATGTATGTATGTATATATATACACACACACACACACACACACACACACACACACACACAGTGGGGCAAAAAAGTGTGATTCCACTGATTGTCCAATTTCTCCCACTTAGAAAGATGAGAGAGGTCTGTAATTTTAATCATAGATACACTTCAACTGAGAGACAAAATGACTCTATATATATATATATATGTGTGTGTGTGTGTGTGTGTATATACATATATATATATATATATATATATATATATATATATATATATATATATACACATACGTACGTTTGTATGTATCTATGTATGTATGAATCACCCCTTTCAGTGCAGCAAACTCACTCCAGAAGTTCAGTGAGGATCTCTGAATGATCCATTGTTGACCTAAATGACTGATGATGATAAATAGATCCACCTGTGTTAATCAAGTCTCCGTATAAATGCACATGCTCTGTGATAGTCTCAGAGTTCTGTTTAAAGCACAGAGAGCATCATGAAGACCAAGGAACACACCAGGCAGGTCCGAGATACTGTTGTGGAGAAGTTTAAAGCCGGATTTGGATACAAAAAGATTTTCCAAGCTTTAAACATCTGAAGGAGCACTGTGCAAGCGATCATATTGCAATGGAAGGAGTATCAGACCACTGTAAATCTACCAAGACCCGGCCGTCCCTCAGTCTTCAGCTCAAACAAGGAGAAGACTGATCAGAGATGCAGCCAAGAGGCCCATGATCACTCTGGATGAACTGCAGAGATCTACAGCTGAGGTGGGAGACTCTGTCCATAGGACAACAATCAGTCGTACACTGCACAAATCTGGCCTTTATGGAAGAAGAAAGCCATTTCTCAAAGATATCCATAAAAAGTTTGCCACAAGCCACCTGGGAGACACACCAAACATGTGGAAGAAGGTGCTCTGGTCAGACGAACTTTTTGGCCACGATGCAAAACGTTTTGTTTGGCGTAAAAGCACAGCTCATCACCATGAACGCACCATCCCCACTGTCAGCAATGGTGGTGGCAGCATCATGGTTTGGGCCTGCTTTTCTTCAGCAGGGACAGGGAAGATGGTTAAAGTTAATGAGAAGATGGATGGAGCCAAATAAAGAACCATTCTGGAAGAAAACCTGTTGGAGTCTGCAAAAGACCTGAGACTGGGACGGAGATTTATCTTCCAACAAGACAATGATCCAAAACATAAAGCAAAATCTACAATGGAGTGGTTCACAAGTAAAACTATCCAGGTGTTAGAATGGCCAACTCAAAGTCCAGATCTGAATCCAATCGAGAATCTGTGGAAAGAGCTGAAAACTGCTGTTCACAAACGCTCTCCATCCAACCTCACTGAGCTCCAGCTGTTTTGCAAGGAAGAATGGGCAAAAATTTCAGTCTCTCGATGTGCAAAACTGATAGAGACATACCCCAAGCAACTTGCAGCTATAATCGCAGCAAACGCAGTATTAACACAATAATTTTGCACGCCCCACTTTTCTAAAAAAAGTTTAAAAAATCCAATAAATTTCGTTCCACTTCACGATTGTGTCCCATTTGTTATTGATTCTTCACAAAAAATTACAATTTCATATCTTTAAGCCTGAAATGTGGCAAAAGGTTGAAAAGTTCAAGGGGGCCGAATACTTTTGCAAGGCAATGTATATGTATATATAAGCAATGTATAAGCAAATTTTGTCAAACAAACAGATACTTCATGCAATGCACCTGTCCCTCAATCACTATCAAGGGTTTAATTGTCTAAATTGCAGTGTCCAAAACCAGTATATTTTTTCCCTTGAAATATATTGGAAATGGGATCACATCCAATATTTTGCATTGGTAAAAATATACTGGTTTTGAACAGGCATATTATACTGGCTTTAGACCAGTAAACTATAGAGGTACATGTGTGGTACGTCAAATAACGCCTAAAAATTGCAGTGTCTAAAACAAATATATTTTTCTCCCTTCAAATGTTTGGGAATGGGATTGTTGACAATCCCATTTCCAATATATTGCAAGTGTAAAAAAAATATACTGGTTTTGGACAGGCATATTATACTGGTTTTAGACCAGTATACTATGGAGGGACATGTGTATTTTGTCAAATATGCCTAAAAACTGTCTAAATTGCATTGTCCAAAACCATTAAACTTTTTTCCCTTGCAATATATAGGAAATATGATCACACATCCAATATTTTGCACTGGTAAAAATATACTGGTTTTGAACAGGCATATTATACTGGTTTTCGACCAGTATATTGTAGAGGAACATGTGTAGTATGTCATATGTGTTTGTTTGACAAAATTTGCTAATATACTCACAAAAATAAACTCTTCCCATTTCCAATATAATAAAGGCATGAAATATATACAGGTTTTGGACAATGAAAAGTCATCCTATTTGCATATGTATATTATATGTATATTGCTCCAAATTGCAGTATTTTGAATACCTGGGTGGGGTACCATTAGCAGCATACAACAGTGAAGGCCCAAATGCTTATTTTTCACACTTCCCAGGGGTCTACATGCACGAAACACATATCACTGAATTTGTCTTGATGAGTGTATGTCGTTTGACACCGGAAACATGAATTTATTCCACTGAAAATCGTGCCATTTTCGATGTGTTTTTTGACTAAATAAATATGTTTATTGGAAACTTAGGTGGACAATCTTGTCATCCATACATTCAGGGGGCTCCTAGATTATAATTCAATGAATCCCGATGTCTGTGTTTGTCCTTTTATTTCCGCCAAGCCTCTCAGGCCTACGTTAGCACCCGAATGCTAATTATGCTTGTTTTTCATACTTCCCGGTGGTCTACACGCATGATACACATATCAATGGATTCGTCTCAATGAGTAGATGCTGTCTGATACCTGAGTAATTAACTCCAGCATCAGCAACTAACTCCGTGTGAAATCACGGAAAATCGCTCCATTTTTAAAATGTTTATCTACTAAATTAACATGTTTATTGGGCATTTGGGTGGTCCAACGAGTCCGAAATTTCGGCTACATTGTTGTCATAGGCTCTAGATAAACATGGTCAAATTTGGAACCGTTTGGGCATTCCGAAGTATTTTTTATCAGGGCGACGATTCGAGCAAAATCCATGAAGACTTGCACCCTGGGCTTATGCCTTTCTCAGTGAAGGAAGAGAATTACTGAAAGCCCTTAAAAATTCTCACAAGGGTCTAGAGCTTCCAGATTGTTCACGCTTCTTCTAGAGATGTTGACAGCCGACATAGTTGAGTTTTGGACCAATCAAGTGGTGTCCAATAGGGTATATAGATTTGAATGGGAATATCTGGCTACTGGGATGAGTATAAATGGGGTTTAGAAAAATCTGATTACTTCTAGATTTTTCATGCTCCTTCTAGAGCTCCTGAAGGCTAACATAGTTGAGTTTTGGTCACGTTGGACCTTTCCAAGTGGTGTCCAAAGAGTGTATATGGGATTTGAATGGGAATATATGGATATTCGGATGGGTCTAAACTGTGTCTATTAATATCTGTTGGCTTCTAGATTTTTCATGTTGCTTCTAGAGCTCCTGAAGGCTAACGTAGTTGAGTTTTGGTCATTTTGGACTTTTTCAGGTGATACCAAAAAAGTGTATATGGGATTTGAATGGGAACATGGGATGAATCCAAACTGGGTCTGTCAAACCGTCATCCCAGTTGAAATAATGTATATTCTGAATCCCATTTGCAACATATTTAATCACACAGAATCTCATCGCAGTTGAAATGTATTATTAATCCCAATTGGAATATGTTTTTAATCATAGAGGTGAGACATCTAAGGGATGTCATCCAAATTGCTGTAAATTGTACTACATGGTCATATATTGCAATTGGAAAGGTGGGTGGGGCAAATGAGACATCTAAGTGATGTCATCCCAATTGCAGTATACTGTACCACAGGGTCATATAATGCAATTGGGATGTGGGTGGGGCCACTGGGACATCTAAAGGAGGTCATCCCATTTGCAGTTTATTGTACCTCAGTCTCCTATATTGCAATTGGGATGTGGGCATGGCTCCAATTAACACCCAGCCTTTAAATAAGAGTCATCCCACTTCAGGTGTATTTGACACAACAAGAATATTTTGCAATTGGGATGGGGGCGTGGCTCCAATTAACACCCAGTCCTTAATTAATAGTCATCCCACTTCAGGTGTATTTGACATAATAAGAATATATTACAATTGGGAAGGCCAATAAGTAAATGAGGGGTGGAAACCAGAGCCAGAACATGCTACATGGAACATGAGCACGCCTAGTGAGACCCAATACCTCATATTGACCGGGGTCACCAGTCTGGACTTGGTAATTTGTGAAGTTGCAGTTGCAATATACCCTACTGCAAAAAAAAAATGGATCAGAATCTCGGAGACAGTCCCATGTCCCCATTTTTTATAAAAGTGGGGACATGGCATTCTATAGAATGGGCCATTGTCCAGAAAACCATATAAGTGGACTACTCCAAAAGGTATTCTGGTATTCAAGTTACTATTTAATTTAATAATAAAATAAAGCACAACAAAATACCAGTGTTGCTAATTAATCAACTACTAATTTTAGTAACTGGCCATGTTTATCTTGTGATTATGTTAATATTATGTAGAACAGGGCCATTTTGTGTTACAGGCTAAAAAGTGCCACTGCCCAACTAGGCTAATTTTAATTTCCAAACTTCATAAGGTCCGTCTGGCACAAAAAAAAAAAAAAAATCACAAAGTGATTAAAAGTCTTGTAGTAAAGACATTTCCTTGAACTGAATATTTGTTGTTAGCTGATTCTTTGACACATCATCCATTAAACACATTCTAGCATCTGTTTAAAAGCACCAAGATGTAGCTACAGTAAGCCAAAATGCTATCTTTTTACTAATAATTAACTCATTCAGTGGATAAAATGGATTACTTTTTTTGCTAATTGTTTTCCAAAAACAGGCGCATAGGTTGCAAAAACAGTGCTTGAAATGGGCAAACAGAAAAACAAAATATGGCAGTGTGCCAATATTTTGGCCTTGTGCGGGGGGAGTGTCCGAATACTTTGAACACAGCAGAGGCAAATCCCAATAATTTTGGCTGTTGCGGGTCATCCAAAGTGATTGCTATGGTGTGTAGTGGTTGCTAAGGGGCATCTCTGGGTTATAGGATCATGTCCAATACTTTTGGCCATGTGTTGGGGCATGTCCCTAATACTTTTGTCCAGTGGCGGGGGGCGGTGTCATAATAATTTTGGCCGTGTGCGGGGGGCGTGTCCTAATACTTTTATTGTTTTCAAGAATGAGCAGATGTAATAACAGCACCCAGTCTCACGGGTCTGTGTGATAACATCATCGATTTCAGATACAGTTGGAATTTTGTCAGTTAGGATTTGAATTTGAACATTCCCTCAATGCATTTCCATGGGAGATTTTTAACTTTAAACTTAAATCTATTAAACGCAATATATCGGATCAACTACAAAAGACATTTACATTTACAGCATTTAGCAGACGCCATTATCCAGAGCGACTTACAATTGATACAGTCTTACAATCCAAGGAATTGTGGGTTAAGGATCTTGCTCAAGGACCCAACAGTGACAGCTTGGCAGACGTGGGATTTGAACCCTGGACCTTCTGGTCCATAGTCCAGTACCTTACCCGCTAGCCTACCACAGTCCCACAAGCACATAGCATTGAAGCGTGTCTGTACGGTAAACGGTTCGAGCTGTGTTAATCACAGAAATGTGTGGAAGAGTAAGAACTGACAAGAATTCTAAGAAGTATGAAAGATAACAATATACAGTGCTTTTCCAACCATGTATAATCTTCATGTACTACTTTTGGAATAAGTTTAAAGATTAAAAAAAGTGTCTAGTTTAACAAAAAGTCTTGACAGAATTTAAAAAATGAAATCCCACCTCAGTTCAGTTAATTATAAACATGTTTTCTACAAACAGTTCATATAATTTCAATAACACCAAAGTCTTAAAACCTAACAGCCTTGTTTTGCACTGTAGGGATTATTTCAAGATGCATCATAACAGCTTTGGTAAAAAAAGACTGGGTCCATGTCAAGTGGACGGCCGGGAAAATTGATCATACAAAGCAGACGGATGGAGCCAGTTGTGGAGTTTTTGTAATGAAGGTAAATTTACATTTGTACTATGTTAATTCTTGAATTGGTTAATTATTAAATTAAAAGTGTAAAAGTGGGGCAACAATGCCAATATAGCAAAATAGTAGTAAACCTAACAGCTGAAACAGGATGATGGTGAAAATTCTTTATGTAATTTGAACATGTTTAAGCAAATAATTTTGTGTATATACAGTTGTGTGCAAAGTTTGGTGCCCCTAGTTAAATTGCTTGTTTGATTTTCCAAGTGAAAATAACTGAGACATATCCTCTACAAAGACCCCACTTTGACATTTATTTACTGAACCTAACATACTGGAAACAATAATGGCCTAGCAATGTTTTTCCATACATGTTAAAGCCAGTAAATATAGAGAAATATAGACACTGTGCACAAAACTGCCTTATTTCTGTTTGTTTTCTATAAAGCAGGTGTAAGAATCTCCTGGAGTTTCCTGGAGTCCTGGAGACCACACTCCTTCACAGTTTGTTGATTTTTCTACCAAAGCATATTTGATTGATTTGTACCTTTATGGGACCATGTCTTTCAACTAATTTCAGTTCTGGTATGTCTGATTACATATTCTGGACATTTTAAGATTTGAAGTTAGAGTTGAAGTGTAACTATTTGTGTTATGCAAGTAAACACAAAAGTTGTGGAAAATTCCTGAAGAGCTGAGTGGGGATACAGTGTTGGTTTATTCACTGAGGGAACTTTAATCTAATATTTTATTTGTATTTTCTTTTCTTTGCTGTTATTTCTTACAATCTAAATTTGCATTGCCTTAGAGTTGCAGGTCACTCACCGTTAAGTATTTTTTTTCCTTAAAACAGATGGCTGAAGACATTGTTTCTCAGTTTCCTGAAATTCCCACTCTTGCATCTTACAGATCCAATGTGACGCATGCCAACGGTGGTACCACGCTACGTGTACAAAAATGAGCCACAGCAAGTTTGGGCATGCAAGTAACCAAAGCTGGGAATGTGGTCTATGCTGAGTCTGTAACATTTATGAGCAATGTTACTTAATATAGTGGAAGAATAACTGTGTTTTTTTACATTTCACTGTCCTTTTGCATCAACTACAAACGAACGTGTGACAAATAAAAATCTTGAATCTTGAATCTTTTGAGATGCTTTTTTTTGTTAGAAAACACGGTCAGAGCATTACTTAGTATCTGGATAATTGATTGTTTGTTTTAGATTTGTTTATAATCTATTTTTCACCAGATGTTTCTTTTTATGTTATAGAATCTGTAAAAAAAAAAACTCATGAAACTGGCCTGAACAGAAATTATGGTACCCTTAACTTAATATTTTGTTACACAACCTTTTGAGGCAATCACTGCAATCAAACGGTTCCTGTATCTGTTGATGAGACGTCTGCACCACTCAGCAGGTATTTTGGCCCACTCCTCATGAGCAAACTGCTCCAGCTGTCTCAGGTTTGAAGGGAGCCTTTTCCACACGGCATGTTTCGGCTCCTTCCAGAGATGCTCAATAGGACTTAGGTCAGGGCTCCTAGAAGGCCACTTCGGAATAGTCCAGTGTTTCCTCTTAGCCATTCTTGGGTGTTTTTAGATGTGTGTTTTGGGTCATTATCCTGTTGCAAGACCCATGACCTGCGAGTGAGACCAAGCTTTCTGACACTGGGCAGCACATTTCTCTCTAGAATTCCTTCATAGTCTTGATACTTCATTCTACCCTGCACAGATCCAAGACCCCCTGTGCCAGATGCAGCAAAGCAGCCCCAAAAACATAACAGAGCTTCCACCACGTTCCACAGTAGGGACAGTGTTCTTTTCTTGATCTGCTTCATTTTTCTGTCTGTGAACATAGAGCTGATGTGCCCTGCCAAAAAGTTCCATTTTTGTCTCGTCTGTCCATAGGACATTCTCCCAGATGCTTTGTGGCTTGTCAACATGTAGTATGGCAAATTCCAGTCTGGCTGTTTTGTGTTTTGTTTTCAACAATGGTGTTCTCCTTGGTCGTCTCCCATTAAGTCCACTTTGGCTCAAACAGCGATGGATGGTGCGATCTGACACTGATGTTCCTTGAGCTTGAAGTTCACCTTTAGAAGAATCTCTTTAGAAGTTTTTCTTGGCTCTTTTGTTACCATTCGTATTATCCGTCTCTTTGATTTGTCATCAATTCTCCTCCTGCGTCCATGTCCAGGGAGGTTGGCTACAGTCCAATGGGTCTTACATTTCTGAATAATATATGCAACTGTAGTCACAGGAACATCAAGCTGCTCGGAGATGGTCTTATAACCTTTACCTTTAACATGTCTATAATTTTTTTTCTGATGTCCTGAGACAACTCTTTCCTTTGCTTCCTCTGGTCCATGTTGAGTGTGGTACACACCTTATCACCAAACCGCACAGTGACTACCTGAAGCCCTATATATAGGCCCACTGACTGATTACAGGATTGTAGACACCTGTGATGCTAATTAGTGAACACACTTTGATTTAACATGTCCCTTTGGTCACATTTTTCAGGGGTACCATCATTTCTGTCCAGGCCTGTTTCATGAGTTAATTTTTTAAATAATTATGTTGAAGCCTGGTTGAAAAGCAATGTCTGACTTTCATTGGTTCATTTTCATAGATTTTGTATTTATTATTACTTTTTTCAGATTAAAATTATTTCTGTTACCATTGTGGGTTTTTCTTTCATTAACTGAGGGGTACCAACGATTTTGTCCATGTGTGTAATTGTGTGCCTTCTATGAAGACAATTTTAGTTATTTTTGTTTATCTTTTCTTGTTGTGAAATTCTTTTTCACAAATTTGAGTCACTTAATTTGTTGTATTTAAATTTAATTTGAGGATGTGTGCAGACAGTCAAGACAATTACATTTTCACAGCGTTTCTGTCCAGTGACTGCCATTCAAAAGGGTAGCATTTAGGATTTTGTATTAATTGTAATTCTAGTAATGGCAGAAACTCCGCTATATAATTTAATTAACTTTAAGTATAAAGTGCTCAAAATACAAGTGGTCAGTATTTTAGCTACATTTTTTAAATACAAATTGGAAGTCAGAATACATATACATGGATGAGGTAAGTTTTTTCAAACCTTTGTTAACACAGCATTTTATAAATATAGGGCTGAATTACAGTTCTATAGCTGAGGTATCAAAGTGTGCATTAATTGATGCTCCTTGTGGTTCACTATGGAGGTGGGTTTGCCTTTTGTAGCTCCTGACAGGGTATTTTTAAGAAAACAAACTTTAATAGTTTAAAAATAGACAACAGTCACTATAAAACAAAATAAATAAGTTACCACCTAGCAACACCTTAGCAACCACCTGGGACACCACAGAAACTGCCTAGCAACTACCTAGCAACACCATAGCAACCGTGTAGCAACCACCTAGCAACACCTTAGCAACCACTTGGGATAACTTAGCAACCACCTAGCAACACCATAACAATGACCTGGGATAACATAGCAACCATCTAGCAAAGACATAGCAACCACATGGGACACCATACCAATGGCCTAGCAACCACCTAGTAACACCTCAGCAACCATCTAGCAACCATACAACAGCCACGTGGGACACCATAGCAACTGCCTAGCAACCACCTAACAACACTATTCTTTGCCACATTTCAAGCACTGTTGTGGGTCCTTCAGGAAATGCAGATCTAGTTAGTGTGATTGCCTATATAGGCAATCACACTATTGTTATCCGAAAGTCTTATTTTTCTTCTTTCCTTCATCTTCTTATTATTAGTGAGATTGCCTATATAGGCAATCGCACTATTTAAATCCGAAAGTATTATTATTCTGTTTATTAGTGTGATCGCCTACATAGGCGATCACACTATTGTTATCCGATTCTGAACATTCCGAGATTTTCGATGCTTATCAACTGCCGCAATTTTTGAGATATCGACCCCGTTCCAGCGCCATTGCATCCGGGCTGGTCGGGAATGGTGTGCTTGTATAGGGCTTTTCAGTCGGACTTTGGGGGGCCCCATAGGGGCCCCTGTAAAGTCCCAAATTTTACCATAGGAAATGCATGTGCCCAAAGTTAACGAATCATAACTCAGTCGGTTTTCGACCTACGGCCACGAAATTCAGCAGGCTTGGTCCCGGGTGCAATCTGAGGTGACATGTGATGCCCATGGGGCCCCTCTAGACCCTGGCTGGGCATTGGGGCCCCTGGCGAGGCAATTACTGTAACTCAGTGTGCTTTCGAAGTACAGCCACAAAATTCAGCAGCCTTAGTCCCGAATGCAATCTGAGAAGACGTGTAATGCCCATGGGGCCAGTATTGACTCCAGCTGAGCACTGGGGCCCCTGGCGGGCCAATGACCGTAACTCGGTCAGTTTTTGACCTACGGTCACGAAATTCGGCAAGCTTGGTCTCGGGTGCAATCTAAGGTGACCTGTGATGCCCATGGGGCCCCTGTAGACCCCGGGTGGGCACTGGGGCCCCTGGGTGGGCCAATGATTGTAACTCAGTCAGATTTCGATCTACGGCCATGAAATTCAGCAAGCTTGGTCTCGGGTGCAATCTAAGGTGACCTGTGATGCCCATGGGGCCCCTATAGACCCCGGCTGGACACTGGGGCCCCTGGGTAGGCCAATGACTGTAACTCAGTCAGTTTTCGACCTACGGCCACGATATTCGGCAGGCTTGGTCCCGGGTCCAATCTGAGGTGACGTGATGACCTTTGGGCCCATGAGGTACACTAAGGGTTGACCATTGCAGAGTGGCAATCACACTCGCATTTTCTTCAGGAAATGCACCTCTGTAGTTATTAGTGTGGTTGCCTATATAGGCAACCACACTATTGTTATCCGAAAGTCTTATTTTTCTTCTTCTTCTTATTATTATTATTCCAGGTTTTTGTCCGGATTTCAACTGCCGCAGCTTTCGAGTTATCGACCCCGTTCCAGCATCATTGCGTTGGGTCTGATCAGGAATGGTGTGCTTGTATAGGGGCCTCCCGGTCGGACTTTGGGGACAGTTTTCCCATAGGAAATGAATGGGCCAAAAGTTAACGAATCATAACTCAGTCAGTTTTTTTTGACCTACAGCCACTAAATGTGGCAGGCTTGGTCCCGAGTGCAATATGAGGTCTTTTTGACTACATCCACAAAACTAACATTAAAACCATCAAATAATTCATATAAAATTGATTTAACTAAAAAAATTTGTGGGTGTGCATGATTACTGCCGGTTAGCTGTGCTATGCACAGTAGTTTTTAGTGCTGTATGTCATGTGGCTAAAATGCTATTAAAATTGAAACAATTTAAAATTTAATATAAAATTGATTTTACATACTATTGAAAATCCAGTGGGTGTGCATGATTACTGCCACCTAGCTGTGCTATGCACAGTGGTTTTCAGTGCTGTATGTCATGTGGCTGAAATGCTATTAAAATTAGAAATCTTAAAAATTTAATATAAAATTGATTTTACATAAAAATGAAAATCCAGTGGGTGTGCAAGATTACTGCCACCTCACTGTGCTATGCACAGTGGTTTGTAGTGCTGTATGTCATGTGGCTGAAATGCTATTAAAATTAAAAATCTTAAAAATTTTATATAAATCTGATTTTACATAAAATTGAAAATCCAGTGGGTGTGCATGATTACTGCCCCCTAGCTGTGCTATGCACAGTGGATTTTAGTGCTATATGTCATGTGGCTGAAATGCTATTAAAGTTAAAACAATTAAAAATTTAATTTAAAATTGATTTTACATAAATTGAAAATCCAGTGGCTGTACATGGATTACTGGCCCCTAGCTGTGTGCTATGCACAGTGGTTTTCAGTGCTGTATGTCAGGTGGTGTTGAAATGCATATTAAGTTAAAAATCTTAAAAATTTTAATTTAAAAATTGATTTTACATAAAACTGAAAATCCAGTGGGTGTTGCATGCTTACTGCCCCCTAGCTGTGATATGCACAGTGGTTTCAGTGCTGCATGTCATGTGGCTGAAAAATGCTATCCAAAATTAAAAATCTTAAAACTTTAATCTAAAATTGATTTTACATAAAACTGAAAATCCAGTGGGTGTGCATGGATTACTGCCTTTAGATTTTAGCTGTGCTATGCACAGTGGTTTTTAGTGCTGTTGTCCATGTGGCTCTAAAATGCTATTAAAATTTAAAATTCTTAAAAACTTTAATATAAATCTGATTTTTTTTTTCTGATTTTACATAAAAATTGAAAATCCAGTGGGGTGTGCATGATTTACTGCCCCCCTAGCTGTGCTATGCCACAGTAGTTTCAGTGCTCTATGTCAATGTGGCTTGAAATGCTATTAAATTTGAAAACAATTAAAAATTTAATTTAAAATTGATTTTACATAAAACTGAAAAATCCAGTGGGTGTGCATGATTTACGCCCCCTAGCTGTGCTATGCACAGTGTAGTTTCAGTGCTGTATGTCATGTGGCTGAAATGCTATTAAAAATACAAAATCTTAAAATGTAATATAAAATCGATTTGTTTTACATAAAATTGCAAATCCCAGTGGGTGTGTGCATGATTACTGCTCTCTAGCTGTGCTATGCACAGGTGGTTTTTAGTGCTGTATGTCATGTGGCTAAAAATACTATTAAAATTAAGAATCTTAAAAATGTAATATTAAAATTGATTTTTTATAAAATTGAAAATCCAGTGGGGTGTGCATGAATACTGCCCCCGAGCGTTGCTATTGCAACAGTAGTTTTTAGTTGCTGTATGTCATGTGGCTGAAATGCTATTAAATTTACAACAATTAAAAAATTAATAAAAATTGATTTTACAATAAAACTGAAAATGGTAGGTGTGCATGATTAACTTCCACGTAATTGTTATATACACAGCGGGTTTGTACATAATGTGATTTTTTTAAAATACTATTATAAAAATAAAATACTTCGAGTAATATTTTATTTTGCACTGGAAAAAGTCTGTATCATTACTGCTGCCCAGATGCACTGTACACAGCTGAATTGTATGCGTCTTGTAATATGGCTCTATTGCTATTGAAGTAATTAATAATGAAATAAAATAAATACTGTACATAGATCCAAAATCAATAAGCTGAGTGCCATTACTGCCCCCTAGAGGATGTGTATAGACACAGGCGTTATGGAGCCATTCACGGTTTTCCTGTACAGGTCCGTATAATAATGTTAACGGGGGAAAAATTATATTTAAATACACAGAAACAATTTCGGAGACAACAAATTAGTGTGCATAGTTGTAGGCGTGGTGTAGGAACGTATGCATTTTATTCTGATTGTAAATGTGCTCTGCTTTTTTCGCTATTAACACAAAAAGACGGGAACGTAAAATGTCATTAAAACCGCAAAACAAGAGGTGTGCATCATTCTCTGTGATCGTACTGTCTTGAATATGTAAGTATTTACTGGAAACCATCATTCGTTTAAAACTTATTAACACGAAAAACGAATATCGAAAATAAAACTAACTTTTATTTAACTGACTCTTTAGCGTAGCTCTCTGGTCATTAGAAATATAAACACTTTAAATGAGATTGCGGTTGTTTTTTACTTTTACATGTCAGCATGGATCCCACTCAGTACGAAACATTACTAACTTATAAAAGTAGGCTACTGGAAAATACCCAGAGGGTCTATCAAAATCTGAAAAGTATGTCATTCGACGACGCGCGCATCAGTATTTTGTCCACGGTAAGACTTGTATATATTTGTATATAGCTATAGTTGATATATCCGACAATATACGTATATAAAATGTATTAGACTGGAGCCCCTAAAGCCCCGTAAGGTGATATTTTCACCTCCCTAAAGTCTTTGATCAGCTTACTGTAGAAAGAAAAATACAGTTAAACTGCGTTTAAACTTAAATTTTATTATGTTTATTTTAAGCGCCTTCTGATTTTTAATTTGTTTATAAGATACAAGATGAAAAAGTCACTTTTTAGGACTTCAGGGACTTCATATATTAGCATATAGTCTTATCAGATTAAAAACACTCAAGATAGGGTTGCAGGTGTATGTCCAGTTTTCAGCAATAATTAAAAATATTTTGCTGTTAATATAAATTGTGAATTTCTATATCAAACCGAACATACCATACAAATTATTGTCAGCAGTAGTTATTATACTTTATTATAGATGGAGTACTGTTTTACGTGCGCCATAAGGGCACAGAAAAACAGCTGAAAGTAAAGGTGGTCAAAGGTGCCGAAGAAGCTGACAGAATTTTTAAAGAATTCCATGCCAGCAAAACAGGTGGACATAGTGGCAAAGAGAAGACGACACGTGCCATTTCTATAAGATATTACTGGCCTGGAATGACAATCGACATTGAAAACTGGGTGAGTTTACTGATACATTTTTACTTTAAATATATAACAGTGCAGGTTCCATAAACATGTATTAATAATGAATAAAACATTTTTCCTACCTACATGCAGATTAAACAGTGCTCTGCATGCCAGACGAGTAGACCCATCAAACTTCAGGAACAGTACACTCCAATAATAGTATATTTTTACTATTACTATTATTATTGTTGTTGTTGTTTTTGTTGTTTTTGTTGTTGTTATTAGTAGTAGAAGTAGTAGTAGTAGTAGTATATTTTACAAATTTGTTCCAAATAATTAATTGCCTGCAATGTTTGTGTAGGTAAATGAACCATGGGAGTTAATAGGCATGGATTTAATTGGTAAGTTGTCAATGACCTCCACTGGAAATCAATACATTTGTGTCCTCATTGATTACTTCACAAAGTGGGTAGAGGCTTATCCACTTGCCTCCAAAACAGCAGCGGAAGTTTCAATGTCCATTGTTAATACATTTTATCGTTTTGGGGCACCTAAAAGAATACTCACAGACCAAGGCAGGGAGTTTGCTAATCAGGTTTGCATTTTCTTTATTTAACAGTTTACTTTCTTCATATAGTTGTTGCTGTCATTGTTCTTATCATTTTAGTATGACAATAAATATATCAATTGTTTTAGATCAACAAGGAAATTTGTGAATTGTTGGGGATCAAACGCAGCCTTTGTTCACCATACCATCCACAAACTAATGGGTTAGTGGAAAGAATGAATGGCACAATACAGCGGTAAGTTTAGTATAGATATAGTTTGCACATATTTCCATCTGTTTCTCTGAACGAGTATTTTAACAGTTTGTCTATCCTCCAGCCTTTTCATCTAAATTAAGTACGACATGTATGGATAAGCAGAATTGCACAAATTTGTATCATGGTTGTGTTAGG
>JAJAGP010003836.1:7137-63402 GCA_025084515.1 Ancistrus triradiatus | reverse complement strand
CAGAATTAATTCTAGTCTTGAACTTCATGTTTTATCTACAGTTTGGAAGTGATTTTAAAAATAAAATTGAAGATATTTTAAAGGAGATACTTGGTAATCCAACCTGCCTGTGTTTTTTATTTAACTATTCTTAAGTATGTCTGCGTTAGATAAAGACAAATGAGCAAATAAATATAATAAATAAATGGATATTAAGATGTAAAGTTATAGGCGACATACCGCGATGACCATCCCGAGCGTCTCGGTCAAAAGGGCACAAAGAACCAGAGAGGTACAAACGGCAGCGACACACTTCTGCATCTGTAAGAGGAGAGTCAAGGTTAGAAATAAATCAGGAATTCAAACGGAAATAAGGGGCATTCTACATAAAGATGGTACCAGCAAAGCCCCCTCTCACCCTGAGTAGGTTCAGTGGCTCGTGCTGCAGATCTCTGATCCAGTCTGAGCCCCACCTGCTTTATATCCAAACAGCAGCTCGACGTCACCATCCTCATCATCATCCTCATCATCATCCTCAACACCATCCTCATCATCAACCTCTACCCAATTACCAAAGATCAGCCCCACTGTTTGGGCTCAGAGCATCTGCTTTCCTTCTGCACAAAAAAATCCAAATCGAAATCGAACCCAATTTCATTCCAATCGAATTACAAGCTGCGTTTTACTCACAGTCAGGGAGGAATAGATC
The DNA here is from genome assembly GCA_025084515.1 of Ancistrus triradiatus. NCBI lineage: Eukaryota > Metazoa > Chordata > Actinopteri > Siluriformes > Loricariidae > Ancistrus > Ancistrus triradiatus. The sequence goes on along the minus strand of JAJAGP010003836.1, from coordinate 62,714 downwards.
ATATAATATTTATATTTATCAGTCCTAACAGTAGATAAACAGGAGCCAGTTCCACTAATGAGATAAAAATAATACACTCGGTCATTTATTAGCGGATAATCTGAAGGTCAGGAGTTCCAATTAATTGGATGATCAGTCAGGTGTATTTAAAGAACAGGGATCTATCAGAGTCTGATCTTCCCAGCAGGCATTTGTTTGTGAAAGAGAATCATCGTATGAACAAAAGAGATTACTGAGGAAAAGGTTACCAGACCATCTCTGAAGAGTTTAGACTCCACAGATCCACAGTCAGACAGATTGTACAAATGGAGGAACCCCTGTGATTTTCAACCTAGTGTTCCCGTCACATCGGGAGCTCTGTTCGTTATGTAAAACCCCTTTTCATTTCCCTTCTCGTAATGTGTTGGAGATTTCTCCGTGTCTTTTTCACGTCGTCAGCTTAAAAAAACAAAAATGAGAGCAGGAAGCTTTTTATAGTTTGTGTTTTTTCTTAGATAAATAACCAGATGCTTCCATCCAGTCCCTGTGAGCTTTCAGTTCTATCCCACCAGATCTTCTCTTTAATATCCATGTTTCAGAGGCAGCCTGTTGCTCGTCCTATAAGCTCCTGATGAGCTGTTCTGCCCGGAGACTGAGCTCTGATTGGTCAGCCTGATTTTAACCACGCAGGAATCAGAACAGGCTCCGATTAAACATTTTTTATCCAGCGTTGTGGTCCGTCAGTTCCGGACTTGGTGTGAAGGATGGCCCTAATGTACGCGTGTTCTTTCACAAAACGTTTTTTTGTCCTTAAAACTCAAACTTGGTGTGAAAAGGTCTTTAGGATCACAAATGTGCAGAACCTGCCTGCTGGCAGTCAGTCAGAGCTCTTGCAGCAGTTTTATTTTGCAGTAGCGACATAACGGAGACGCTTAGGACAGATGTATCAGAGTAAAAGTGCACATTTTATTCTGGGACTGAGCCTCGGTTCTCGTCACACCTGCTTAAACTTGTATTACTCATTTCAGCCGAAACTCGATTCACTATTCACGATTCATGATTCAGGTAAAAGGTTAGTAATGACAGCCAACCGAAAGGAAATCAGGAACTGAATCCTCCAGAACACAGAGTGTTTTGCTTTTACTTTTCACTTTCAATCCATGGCTCCCTAAACGACATGACATTTTCCAGCCCTTTGGTATAAAATAGGCTCTGTGTTACTGATGCTGGGTAGCTGTAGGTTACTGTGTAATCGGCTCCTCTATGATACTATGGGGATATGTTCAACAAACCCATCATGAGCTAAATGTATCGTGACCTGAGGAGTTTAATATAGTCTGTACTGTTTGATAGAGCAGCCGATTCCACGTTACCACTTACATTATCCTACAGCTACACAACATCATTAACACAAAGCTTACTGTATAATAAAGGGCTGGAAAATCTCGTGTCATTTAGGGAGTCATGGATTGAAAGTGAAAAGTAAAAGCAAAACACTTACTCTATTGACGAGGCCCTTATTAAACCTTTTTAGGATGCATGGAGATGTATTAGCACTAAGACTACAGTGCTGTAGATGCAACAATAAAGAAAACATGACCACTGTGACTCTGAATCAATGAATCACTGAGTACTGAATCGGAATCACGAATCGCGTATCAGCAGTATTTCACTGTAGAGAACGACCCCAAACACACAAATCGTTTCACTAAAGAATGCTTAAAGAAGAAGAAAGTTCATGTTTGGAACAGCCGAGCCCAAGTCTCGATAGACGACCATCCCAGAGTTGAATAAATCCAGCTGTTCTAAAATTACCCACAGTCCCATTTTGCCTGAAGTGATGTAAGAGGTCATGATGTATCTGAAGATTTTCATCAGAGAAGCGTGATCATTAGAAAACCCATTATCACCGGGAAATGTTCATGATCTTCTGAGCAAAAGGTGTCTGAAATGACCTGAATGACAGAGGCTTATATAATATCATATCACGGAAATCACGCCTCCACATTTAAGAGGAAAAATGATTCTCAGGCTATGGGCGGATTTTATTTTGAGATTTAGTTTCGTAAAATGAAAAATAACAAATAATGATCCTTCGCCAAAGTGTGGGCACGCCCCAGTTTACTCGTTTGCTTGTTTGTTTATTAGTGGAACACTTATACTTCTTATTAAAGTCTCACTACAGTTTAAACTGATACTCCTTCAAGCTTTTATAAACGTGAGAAGGGAAATAACGTGACGGCTGCAGCGTTTAGAAGCTGACGGCGCTTTAATGCATCACCGGCGGGGCCCGGGTCAGACGGGACGCCGAGTCCTGGGACAGGGCCTGGACGTGGGGACGTCCTTAACGAACCAGTAAACGTAGTGCAGGAAAATCAGCAGGCTAAAAAGGACCAGGAGGAAGGACACGCCCAGCTTAGACGTCCTGCTGGGTACTGGCTCCACACTCGGTTCTGGACGGGTCTCCGTCTGGACCTCAGTGCTCTCGAAGTTTCTCTCTGGGACCGGACAGCATGGGGTCCTCAGTGGGCCCTCAGACTGGGCGACAGACGGCCTCCATGGGGTGTGATCGCTCCTGATGGAAAAACAGAGGGCGAGGGTCAGGAAAGGGGCGTGGTTATCAGGAAAGAGGCGTGGCCTTTGTGTAAGTTAGAGGTGTGGTTATAACCCTGTGTCTTATATTTAAGTAGTAGGGTTATAGTTTGGCTCTCCACACTGCCTCTAGTGGTTGAGCAGTGCTGATCAGCTCTCCATAAGTCTCTGATCTCAGATCAGTTTGGGTTTAAAAGGTGGCATTAAAAGGTGGAACATGACCCGATCGTACCAGCAGTGTGATGGGTGATGATCCACGGCCTTGTCTCGACTGCATGTGGACCGATTGATGTGCAGCATGTAGACGGTTCGAGGAGAGGAGCCACGCCCCAGGTGATCCGAGAGTTTATCCATGGTGCTGCTCAAGCGCTCGATCTGAGAGAGCAAAACAAAAGCAGGGTGTAAAAATCCTACCAACAAAAAGCGTTACAGTAAAGCATCTGTCTTATAAAATAAATAAATAAATAGTTCTGTCTTATAAATTAAATAAATCAATGAATAAATAAAAATATAAATAAAAAAATGAATAAATATATAAGTAAATGAATAAATAAACAAATTTGTCTTAGAAATTCAATAAATAAATAAATATATCAATAATATACATCTGTCTTATAAATTAAACAACAAAGAAAAAAAATTGTTACAAATTAATTAAACAAATAAATCAAGGAAGTAAATAAATAATTATCTAAATTAAACTATATACATTAAATAAAGAAATACTTCTCTCTTAGTAAATTACATAAATTAATAGAGACAGTAATAAATAAATTTCTGTTTTAAATTAATAAAACAAATAGTAAATACAAAAAAAACAATTAAATCCGTAAAAATAACAGATAAATAAAGAAATAAATAATTCTGTCAAATAAATTTAAATAATAAAAAATACAGTCATAAATAACTAAATCAATTGTTGTTGTTAGTCATTCATTAAACCTAAAATTATCAAAATGCATTTTGGTTGCTTTAATTGACTGAATTATAAAATGCACATAGGTTCTGTATAGGGGGAGGGACGGGTTAGTCATCCTTGGGCACTACTGGTGCCGTGCTGGTGCCCCGTCCTGGTACGGGTAACAGATAGGCCTGCCCCCGTGACTCTGACTCAGGAAGAGCAAGTTTAATGAAACCTGAACGGACTGCCTATGCTACACATATGAATACACATGCTATGTGGCGCTAACTCACCCTGCTGGAGATCCGTCTGTCTGAACGTGACCAAGTGGCTTCAACATTTCTGACGTTTAAAATCGGTGTGAAGCTGGTCAAAAAATCCGGAGCCACCATCTTCGAGAGGTAATCCACAGATCAGCCAACAGGGGGCAGAGAGACAGAAGGTCATTCTGAGTCCATGTTCTGTTCATAAGACGTTCCGCTGTCCCAGCTGCCTGCTCATATTATGATTTAAATCGGAACGGAATCGGTCAAAAATCAGCCAATAAGAGGGAGAGGGTTTAAAAAATGCTCCCAAATCTGCCAATAGGAACAAGTCTGGCTGTTTTAGTTTAAAAAATGCAGGGATCAGACTGTATGAGCAGTGCTTGTGCAGACACACACTAAATGAACAAAAGTATTGGGACGCACCTCCCGACACCCAGGCCACGTTCAAAGTCCCTTAAGTCACGTTTCTTCCCGGCGCTGTCCCTCCTCTTTCGGCGTGGTGGTGTTTGAGTCACCTCGCCGCTGCTTTCATGTCCCTAATGCCTCTGACATTTTCCCCACAAAGCGGAATAATTACCGCCGTCCCTTTCACAGAGCGGCCCGCGTGACCACCCCCCTGCTTAGCCTGTTTTCTTACACATTATCTCCCCGTCTGTTTTTTTTCCCCGCCCTGACGCAGGAGTTTGGCATCAAATGAAAAACAACACGGAAGGAAAGAAAGCGTTCTCGTCCTTCTAAAAATGCCTCGGACGAGGTTTCAATGCCGGGAGAACATGCCAAACCCCCACAGAAAAAAAAGAAGGAGGGGTGAATTCCTCAAACTGTATTACACTTTTCATCTTTGTTCCGGCGCACACGGCAGAGTCCATTTCCTTCCTTCTTTTTTATGGCTCATTTATTTATTACTCCATTTCTGCTTATTTTTATTTCTCCCTTTCTTTCTTTCTCATGACGCTTATATTTATTACTCAAGTTCTTCATCTAGTTGTTTGGTTGTTTTTTTTGTTTCTTTCTTTTTATAAGTAATTTATTTACTACTCCATTTCTTTGTTTGTTTCTTTCTTTGTTTTTTATAAATCACTTATTTGTTACTCAATTTCTACACCTTTGTTTATCTTCTTTATTTGCTTCTTTCTTTCTTTGTTTTGTTTCTGATAACTCAGTGATTGCTATTCCATTTCTGCAGCTCATATTTCTTTTTTTTTCTTTCTTTCTGTAACTTTTTTGTATTACTCCATTTCTGCATAACATTTTGTTTTCATAACTCATTTATTTACTTTTCTTTCTTTGTTGATAACCAATATACATATTTTTATTGTTATCTATTTGTTGGTTTGTTTCTTTATGATAAGTCAAGTATTTATTACTGCATTTTGTCTTTCCTTTTTTTCAGAACTCATTTACTACTCCTTTTTTCATTCATTTATTTATTACTCCATTACTACTTCTTTATTTGTTTCTTTGTTTGCTTTTTGATTACACAATTATTTGCTACTCCATTTATGCCTCTCTTTATTTCTCTTTCTTTCTTTCTGTAACCTACTTATTACTCTGTTTCTACCTTTCTTTGCTTGATTGTTTCTTTTCTTTCTTTCTTTTTTGATGACTCAAGTATTTATTACTTAATGTTTCATTAATAAATCATTTATTTATTACTCCATTTATACATCTTATTTATACATTTGTTTGTTTTTCTGACAACTCAATTATCTGCCACACCATTTCTGCCTCTATTTATTTCTCTGTTTTCTCTTTTTCTTTTCATAACTTATTTATTTATTACTCCATTTCTGTGTAACTTTCTTTCTTTTATTTCTCCATTTCTTACTAACCTCTTTTAGGTTGTTTTTCTTTCCTTTCTTTTTTGAAACGCAAGTATTTATTACTTACTTTTTCTTTCTTTCTCTCTTTTTTGATAAGATCCAAAAAAGATCTGTGATACTGATGGGTCTGAGCACAATCCCCGTCCCCACTGTATGATGGTCCATCCCAGATCCTCTGAGCTTCTGGACATGGTTATAACATAAGGCTTCTTTTTAGCACAGTAATGTTTTAAGTGGTATCTGTGAATGTAACTCTGTATTGTAGAGCTTGGTAAAGGTTTGATAAAGGAATCCCTTGTCCATGTGGTTCTATCAGCTATTGATGAATGAAGGTTCTTGATGCAGTGCCGCCTGAGGGAGCAGAGATCATCCCTCTTCAGGTTAGGCTTTTTAGGAAATTCCTCCAGACTCTGAATGGTTTAATGATATTATGCTCTGTAGAGGGAGAAAGATATAAATCCCTTCCAGTCTTTCATTGAGGAACATTGTTGTTAAACATTGGTGATAAACTGGAGATCCTCTGATCATCTTTACTCCTCAGAGACTCAGGCTTTTGTGGATGCTGCTTTTTTCTACTTCATTACTAGCCCTAAATTTCCCCATCCTGTCTTTTTTTGGAAGGCCTGAATTGCAGGAGATGCAGTGATCTATTTGACAGATATGATTTGTGACCAGAAGAGGATCTGTTTCCATTCCGGGTCCATCAGGAGGTGTGATGAGCTCTGTAATCTCATCTGTAATTCGGTATTGAGAACTGCTGTAAATCTACCATTTCGATGCTAATCGGCCCCCTCTCTGCGCTCCCCTCCACTAAGGACGGGGTTTACGTCGTCCTGTCCAGCTGCGTCCCTGTAATCCCTTTTCTTTGAGGTTGCCATTTTTCAGCCTTCACAAAGGTCTGGCTCCTCCAGGCAGCGCCTCTTTTCTTAAGCCTCATCTTCCCTCGTAGCGCGGCTTAATCACCGATATTTGGCGAATGCGTCCCTTTTCCTTTGATGGTGCCTTTGCTCTAAAAGCAGAGGAAGGCAGACGCCTTTTCTTCCCTCCCCGCTCTCGCCTCCGCCGCTGTGATAAGTGATGCCGTGAGCTAACGTGACCTGATGGGTTTTTCAGGCATGTCACGGCCACGCTGTTCTAAAAAGGTCTCACGCAGACCTAATTCCACACCGGAGGAGACCATGTGCTCGGAAACCACAAACTTTTAGCTCTCGGTCTGGTGCTTTGATATCACTCATATATCTGCATAGAAAGTATGTGATACATGGATAAACAAAACATGTTGGTTCATTCCAGTGTAAGAACCGTATAAAGGGGTGAACCGTAACAGGGTGGTGGTAGGATCATATCTTGGGCCCATATTGCTGCATCTGGGCCAGGAAGGCTCACGGTGAATTCTAAAGGAATCACTGGTCAGGACATCGTAAGAGAGAATGTGGGCCAAAGAACGGTTAAAAAAAGAACAAAGAATAAAGAAGTCAAGACCTTAATCTGATAGAAATGGTGTGGAAGGACCTGAAGCGAGCCAAATGAAAACGAGTTTCCTTTGAGCACAAACACACATGAAACGTTTCTGAGATTTGAAAACGTAAGACAGTCAAACAAACAAACAGAAAGTTACAATAAATGACGGATAACATCAAACCACATACAGTGCCATTTACTGAGTCAGAAAACGTTGGGATGGAATGAAAAAAATGGAAATTAAGAATAAACGCAGTGGTCCTTACATTTACTTTGACTTTGATTTCATTGCAGACAGTATGAACCCAAGATATTCCATGGTTTTTCTTTGTTAATAATCATCCATTCCTGCATTTCAGGCCTGAAAAACATTCCAAAAAAAGTTTGGATGGGGGCAATTTAGGGCTAGTAATGAGCTAAAACTAAGCAGCATCCACAAAAGGTCTTTGAGGAGTAAAGATGATCAGAGGGTCTCCAGTTTATCACCAAATGTTAAAAAACAATATTCCTAACAGAAAAAATAGAAGGGGTTTATATATTATATATATTGTATTATATTATATATTTCTACAGGGCATAATATCATTAAACCATTCTAGCAATCTGGAGGAATTTCCTAAAAAGCCTAAACAGAAGAGGGGTGATCTTCACTCCCTCAGACAGCACTGCATCAAGAAAAGTCATTCATCAGTAGCTGATAGAACCACATGGGCAAGGGATTCCTTAATCAAACCTTTATCAAGCTCTACAATACAGAGTTACATTCACAGAAAAAAACTGTGCTAAAAAGAAGCCTTATGCTATAACCATGTCCAGAAGGGGCGTCGACTTCTCAGGGCTCGGAGGCATCTGGGATGGACCATCATACAGTGGGGACGGGGATTGTGCTCAGACCCATCAGTATCACAGATCTTTTTATGTACCAAAGACAAAAAAGAGGTCTAAAAGCCAGGCTCTGGCATGGTATGGGGTCGGGTCAGAGTCCTCAGTAAAGGTCATCATCTCTTCTGTGATGCAGCATTAATGCAGAAAAGTACACCGAGATTTTAGAGCAACATGAGCTGCCTTCATGACGACATCTTTATCAGGGACGTCCAACATTTATTAACAACACAAATCAGAAAAAGTTTGGACTGAAATATACAAATCTCTTCCAGTCTTTCTTTGAGGAACATTGTTTTTAAACATTTGGTGATAAATGGAGATCCTCTGATCATCTTTACTCCTCAGAGACTCAGGCTTTTGTGGATACTGCTTACACCTGTTTGAGATCACGTCATTATTTTGTTTTTATCTCATTATTAGCCCTAAATTGCTCCTGTACCAACTTTTTTGGAATGTGTTGCAGTCCTGAAATGCAGGTATGGATGTTTATGAACAAATGAAATGACGTTGAGAAGAAAAAAAACATTAAATATGTCGGGTTCCTACTGTCTGCGAAGAAATAAAAGTCAAAGGAAATGTAAGGAACACTGCATATTTAAAAAAAAATGCATTTTCCGTATCGGCCCAATTATTTATATCTCTGCGAGCGGGAGCCACTGGAGCCAGGTCTGTCGGATCCCGGCACGGTGACGCTACGAGCCACGAGGACGGGCAGCTAATAAGTCCGTAACGAGGGGCTAATCGTATTTCTGCGGACAGTAATGCTGACGGAAGGCGGTCGCCGCGTCTCTGCGTAGCGTCAGGACAGGCGGCGCTGGCAGGATGATCGTTAGTAACGTGTTTACGTTCGGCCGAAGTCGGACGAGTTGTAGATCACTCAGGGAGGATCGAAGGTAGCAGAGTGAGGTTAAAGGTTCAACATATGGACGGGATTGCGTCTAGGGCTTCATTAGGACTCACAGGGACAGTTACATTTACAGCATTTAGCAGACGCCCTTCTCCAGAGCGACTTACAACTGGTACAGTCTTACAATCCAAGCAATTGTGGGTTAAGGGCCTTGCTCAAGGACCCAACAGTGGCAGCTTGGCAGACGTGGGATTAGGACCCTGGACCTTCCGGTCCAGAGTCCAGTACCTTAACCACTGGGCTACCAAAGTCCCCGGAAGGCGGGACGGAAGCCACACCTCCTTGAGTGGGAGTGGCAGTGGCAGAACAGTGGCCACACCTCCTACGTTTTCGAATCGTGTCCCTGCAACAATCAGGCAACTCGAGAGTCCTAAAAGCACAAACAGCGCAGAAGCGACAGGGAGTAATGAGACGGACTCCTGTACCACAAAGACCTCAAAAGTCTCGCTTAGAATTAATTAGGGTAATGCCATTCGTACGCCCAAATTACCCACGATTCCTCGCTTCTTTACCAGCTCATAATGGAGCAGATATTAGCCATTCAGCAGGACGTCAGGCTGTAATTACGGGTTATTTGGAGAGATGAGGGATAATCATCTCGCCCCTCACACACACACACACACACACAATTCTGTTACAAACCAAGACCTTATAGAACGAGTTATTAGACAAATAAGAAATACTCACCTTTTATGGACTGATTATGCTTATTTTTAAAAATCATTCACTTCTTTACGACCTGCTTTAACACTGAAAAGCAAACCAACGTGTCTTTATTACGCTAAACATTAATAAATGTAAAGCTGGCTCTCCAAATCCACGTCGAAAACGTGTTGCAAATAATCGTACTGTAATCCTGTACTCATTTACAATTTTACTCGAGGATTTATTTCTCTCCTTCGTTTTTTACCTCCACTTCCATTTAAAAAATCCATCCGAATTAACGAAAAACCAAACCGCACTTCTTATGCTAGAATTAAACCTCGTGATTGTTTTCACTGCCGCATCATGCTAACCGCATAAAGATTGTACCTGTCCAGATACTTTTGTCCAGTGTATTTCATAGGTCGTTTCTGCACTCAGTTCCACTGTTTCAATAACAACACGCTTCGTATTTATTATTCTATTTAGGTACTTTAGCTTCGTTTCGAATTTATTTGAGGCACTTTGTTTAAACATACGCGTAATATCCATAGACTGTACAAATACAATCTATGGCATTACCTCGGGTTTGCTGCCACCTGCTGGCGTTTAGTGCAACTGCAGCGCAACGTAACGAGATTGTTAGATTTTAAAACCCAAGATCACTATATATTACAGGAGACATGTTATACAGCCCTTCTGCACATGTTAACACAGCTCCCCGCGGGCATAATTAAAGATCTGTGACATGTTTTGGTCGAAATATCACACGGATCGAACACCACAGCACTTTTCATGACGATTGCTTTTGATTCAAGGTGTCATCGTTGTATTAGGGTAATTTAAACATTCACGTTAGCAGGTTTTTGCTAACTGGAGCCGCGATGTTACTATCACAATAAAGTCGATCCATTCAGATATTCGGTCCTGCTTTGTTGAATCCCATGTTTTCAGACTTTATACATACATACAGTGAGGAAAATAAGTATTTGGTATACTGCCGATTTTGCAGGTTTTCCCACCTACAAAGAATGTAGAGACGTGTAATTTGTATCGTAACTGTGAGAGACAGAATCTAAAAAAAAATACAGATAATAATATTGTAGATTTTTTAAGTAATTACTTAGCATTTTATTGTATGAAAGAAGTATTTGATCACCTACAAACCAGCAACAATTCTGGCTCTCACAGACCTGTTAGTTTTTCTTTAAGAAGACCTCCTATTCCGCACTCATTACCGGTATTAATGGCACCTGTTTGAACTCGTTACCTGTATAAAAGACACCTGTCCACACACTCAATCAATCCCTCTCCAGCCTCTCCACCATGGCCAAGACCAAAGAGCTGTCTAAGGACACCAGGGACAAAATTATAGACCTGCAGCAGGCTGGGATGGGCTAGAGGACGACAGGCAATCAGCTTGGTGAGGAGGCAACAACTGTTGGTGCAATTATTAGAAAATAGAAGAAACACAAGATGACTGTCAATCTTCCTTCGTCTGGGGCTCCATGCAGGATCCCACCTCATGGGGTAAGGATGATTCTGAGAAAGGTCAGGAATCAGCCCAGAACTACACAGGAGGACGTGGCCAATGACCTGAAGACACCTGGGACCACTGTCTCAAAGATTCCCGTTAGTAACACACTACACCGTCATGGATTAAAATCCTGCAGGGCACGCACGGTCCCCCTGCTACGCCAGCACATGCCCAGGCCCGTTTGAAGTTCTCCAATGACCATCTAAATTATCCAGAGGAGGCATCGGAGAAGGTCATATGGTCAGATGAGACCAAAATAGAACTTTTTGTTATCAACTCCACTCGTCGTGTTTGGAATAAGAAGAAGGATGAGTACAACCCCAAGAACACCGTCCCAACCGTGAAGCATGGGGGTGGAAACATCATACTTTGCTTTTCTGCAAAAGGGAACAGGGCGACTGCACCACACTGAAGGGAGGATGGACGGGGTCATGTATCGCAAGATTTTGGCCAACAATCTCCTTCCCTCAGTAAGAGCATTGAAGATGGGTCGTGGCTGGGTCTTCCAGAATGACAATGACCCGAAACACACAGCCAGGGCAACTAAGGAGTAGCTCCGTAAGAAGCATATCAAGCTCCTGGAGTGGCCTAGTCCATCTCCAGACCTGAACCCCATAGAAAATATTTGGAAGGAGTTGAAACTCAATGTTGCCCAGCGACAGCCCCAAAACTTGAAAGACCTGGAGAAGATCTGTATGGAGGACTGGGCCTAAATCTCTGCTGCAGTGTGTGCCAACTTGGTTAAGAACTACAGGAAACTGACCTCTGTAACTGCAAACAAAGGTTTTTGTACCAAATATTAAGCTCTGTTTTTCTGTTGTATCAAATACTTATTTCATGCAATAAAATGCAAATGGATTAAAAAATCTTCCATTGTGATTTTCTGGATTTTTTTTTTTTAGATTCTGTCGCTCACGGATGAAGTGTACCTACGATAAAAATTACAGACCTCTCCATTCTTTGTAGGTGGGAAAACCTGCAAAATCAGCAATGTATCAAATACTTATTTTCCCCACTGTACACATATATTCATTCTGGAGCTAGGAGGCTAAATCAGCTCTTGTTTGTAGTGACAAAATGTTTCTTCGACAAAACCTTATGTCCAAATGAACAGATTCAACTTCTGGGATTAGGCTGGGCTTCTGTATTCCTGTGAAAGGAAAAGTTCTACGGAATGTAATGACATTGTAGAGAATTGTGTGCTCTAAGACATGATGACTGAATGGTTTTTTGTCAAGACACCAACCATATCCAGCACCTTTAGGATGTACTTCACACCAGCTGAGGCCTTTTCACAAGCATTCAGCAGGTAATAAGAGTCAACACCATTGTTTACTCATATCTGCTTAATCATCACATTTCTCATAATGTTATTTGCAGTACAAATTGTGAGTGGTTTTATAAACAATACTGATAGTTTAATGTCCAGGCTTTCAACCTTTTTCCTTATTCAGCATTAATGTATTTTCAAACATGATTTTATGTGTTGTGCAGAAATGGCACTTCATGCCTTGACTCACGCAGGCTACACCTTACAAGAATAGAAAAGATTTCATACTACTTACTTTACAGGTGTAGGCAAACTATACCTCTCAAGGATGGAACACATCCACAGGAAAGATAAGGACCATCCTAGACTTCACAAGGATGAAAAAAGACCCCACATCACCAACTTACTGTCTTTAGTTATGAGCCTACAGAATGTGCACTGTATGTGCAAATGAACTTGGCCAATAGAGTCTATTATGGAAACAAAGAGGGCAACAGCTCCACATTAGTGCGGATAGTTTGGCATTGGGCTGTTCAAACAGTCATAGTAGGAGAGAGAACTGCATGACTATATTATATAACAACATTACTACATACAATGGCAATAATAATAGTGTTACAAAAGTGAAATTAAAAGCCAGAATGTAAAACTATTAATAAAATCCCCAGCTTCAGCCAATGAATTACACTTCTTGCACAACAATTTTGAACAAAAAATGAAAAATCTTTTCAAAATTATTTTAATTAAAAACATTCTCCTAAATTGCAATTTCAGTGTTTCTCAGTGTCTGTTGGAAAAGATTTTAGAATATATTTATTACTCAACACCATGACTAGCGGTGACGCTTTCTATCAATAAAATGCCAAGAGGCCCATGGGGTACTTATAATAGGTAACTAAAATCAGCTGATGCAATTACAGTAAATTGTCTAAGGATCATATGACTAACTTGGATTTATGAAAAAAATGGTACAGTGAAATTTGTCCAAACCCTGGAGTGGTGACAGCCAAGTGGTACCAGTCTTGGGTGGCAGTGGAATGGTTTTGGCATTATGGGTAATTTTTGAGAAACAGATAACCAAAATATGTATTTTTTATACAAATAGTACAAGTTTAACTTGGATTTATGAAACAATGGTACGGTGAAATCTGTCCAAACTTGCACTGCTGACAGCTAAGAGGTACCAGTTTTGGATGGCAGTGGAATGGTTTCGGCATTCTGGGTAGTTTTAATTATATAATTGTTTTATTCTAATAATAATTATTCTAATAATGCAAGTAAACCTATTCAATTATGAAAATATATTTCGTACTTATATATTTAGTAAATGTGGGTTTCTACACCAAAAAGAAAAAAATAGTAAAGTCTATCAAAACTGTTAAAAAAATCTTAGTCTGTTTCTCTCTGCTTAAGCAGCGTCAGCCTGTAGCGAGCAGCGCAATACCGTCATATCGCGTATATAGGAGCATTCGGATTTAAAGTGCGGATGGCTTGACTGTGAATCTTTAAAACGCGGATAGCTTGACCGCGGTGGCATGAAACAGGCTGCAGTCAGCGATGAGGATGAAGGGAGCTCAACAACAGCGCAAGTCACCACAATATCCCGAGTTTGTTCCGTTTTGAAGTGAGGAAACGTAACGGCGCACGCGCACTCGCACTATGCGAACGGGAATAGCAGGGTTGATGCTGTTAGCTGGATAATGGCAGTCATAACAGAGGCGGATATCCTATATTGGCCAGGCTAGCCAACTCCTATTTATGCATTCCTGCTACTTCAACACTGAGCGTTTATTTCCTGCGGCAGGAGAGCTAGCTTTAGCAAGGAGCATGTTAACATGATAGCATTTTTGGCTTGCAGTGCAAAGTTCCTAAAGAAAGGGAGTGAATGGGTTTGTATGTAGTGTTTGCATCAGAGATGTACTTATTTTTCTTTATTATTTAATTTGTTATTTTAATTTATTATTCAATTATTGTAAGCACTTATTTGCTCTGTTATTCAATGTTATATTTCTGAATAAAGACATGGAAATGTTTTTTTTAAAAAACTGATTCATTGATTAATCGAAAAAATAATCGACTGATTAATAGATTATTAAAATAATCGTTAGTTGCAGCCCTACACTCCTGTTGATCTTTTCTCCAGGAGCCTTCTCTCTCTTCTCCGACCACAACACAGACCAATGGCTTCCATCTTCCAAAACAATATTCAGACTTCTGATTTAATTAAAATCTCCAGAGCCCGGTTTGGGCTCGACCCTGAGCCGACGTGGAACCTCTACAAAGAACCTGCGACCACATTAACCACCACCTGAATACTGAACAAGTAAACAAAGCATCTTTAATGGTTTTGGTGAAGTCTCAGACGGACGGTCGAATCTCAGGCCCACGAGTCTGAGCCGAGTGTCTGGGCGAGTGTCTGACTGGAGGGGGGAAGAGTACCAAGTCTTGCTTCTGAAATGATGAAATAATGTTTAGGAATAAACTATCTTTATTTTTTAGATTTCAGAAGCCTTTTTCTTCCCACTTAAAAAGCTTAACATGGTTTAATGTACTAAAACAACAACCTAGGAAAACTAAACTTCTCCATATTACTACTGATCATACCGATTTCCCCGATTTATGATGAGGAAACGTTCTGACAAACTCGCAGTAAAATCTGTTACACACCGAGCACGGCCGACTAAGTGACACGAATGGGTTTATTTTATTTGCCCTTTGAAAAAATCGCGTTTGGTGGGGAAAGTACCGTCCCTGTACATGAGCTCAAATTAACTTCCTGTCATCCGAATAAATGGCAGGTAGAAATCGCCTTCGCTGTAACGGCCTGAAGCCGAATGGATCACAAACCGAGGTTTAATGTATACGGTGTATTACATTTAATACTGCACACGGCTTCTCCTCACTACATTTCCCAGCACTCACCACTCCCGCCAGGCGACGCGCTGCCGACTTCCTCGTCCGCGTGTGGGGGAGAATGGTACTGCGCAGCACTTGGGTAGGGCTGCAGGCGTTTATTAGGGGTGTAACGATGACAGCCGTACAGAAGCGCCACGATGTAGCCACGGAGATGTCACCTGCATGCAGCATTAATAATGCTGTCGTGTTCTTTAAAAACACCAGAGGGCGCAACCATCACCCAGCATATCTTTCTCTTTCTCATTCTGATGACAGGGTCTCATTTTCAATTTAAGATGGCACTCAATTATTTACATGACTAGTTATTAAAATTATTTTAACTGAGGGAGACTAAAGTTTGTTTAAAAACTTAAATGTTTACACTTCAGAAACAAAAAAAGAACGCCTTTTATTGAATGTCAAATCAGTAATTGTGATAAATATCGAGTCATGTGCAGAGAGCATCGTTACACCCCTGATATTTGGTGCCCCATCAGACACGCTGGAGTGCAGGACGAGGAGCTCCTGTGATCTCTACTGCTGGACGGATGAAGCTGTGACCCAAACGGAGAGGAATCAATTTATGCTTCTTACTTATTACAGGATCAAAAGGGAAAAAGCTTAACGGAAAAATGACTCCTGCGTGCGTACGATCAGTTGTGACTGGGAGAAGTTTGATGTATTATTGTTTTCGTACAATAAACCATTTACTAAGCGTCTGAAGCATTAAATGCGTTTGTAGGAACCGATAAGTGGAATTAAATTTTTTTCCCCTGGAGCCGAGGTTTGGAAGCCCAGCCTTTCCCGCCCCACACGGCATCCCTCTGCGCATTTCGTAGCGAACAAAACAGATTTCGAAACGACGTCTCTGGTCTTGTTGACAAAGATAGCATTTTATTTTAAAAAAATGGAAAAAAGATGAACAAAAAAGAGAGTGGTGATGCATGATCGGAGCTCTGAGGAGCCGCGCTCGGGTACAAAAGTCGGACTCGCGGTAAAAACGCAGAGGTGTTTGGTTACGTACGTTTTTGTTTGCTTTTTCCTTTCCACAGGCCTTCGGTGAGCGCGAGCGTGCACGCTGTCGCTACATGCAACTGGACTCCACCTGAGCGTCCCGGGGCCATCACAGCACGGCACTCCCAACGCTCTCAATAAGTTACAAACTACGCCGACGTTCGTCTCTCCCTCCCTCTCTGTCTGTCTGTGTCTCTCTGTCTGTCTGAAACGCCACAGGAAACATTTACAACGGAATACCGAGCGCATAAAAATCATCCGGGAATAAAACAGACGGCCAATTTACACTTGTGTTATTGTCAATTTTACTTTTTGAAATTAAATACCATAGGGGAGGGAAAAAATCTGTTATCACGTTATCAAAAAAAGCTTACGGTGTGTTTTTTGGTCGAACTAGGCGTTCCAACGGGGGGTTTATTCGCTCTTGAAATAACATTTTTATAAAATATTTGTATTCATACAATCCTTTTAAACTATAGCAACAGTACTATGAACTTTAGAGTGACAAGATATCAGACAGATCACCTCATAAGAACGTTAAGTATAGAAACTAAACGCCAAAAAAAAAGGAAAGTCGGTCCGCGTGTCTGATCATACAGGCTAACTCTCTGTACACGGGGTGTGAGCTCAGTATTGCTGGTCCTGATCGGGGGGAGGAGGTACGGCACGCCGCATGCCATCACGCACGCTTCTCTCTCACACACACACACACACTCATACACTCATACACACACACACACACGCAGTGCGTCAGGTCACACCGGCCCGTTTGCCGCCGCCGCCTCCGCCGCACATGGCTCCGCCCTACGAAACACACACAGGGCACAGGGTTGAGCGGCACGACGCTACCAAACGTGGTTACCGCGGGCCATATGAACTCACTTGGCTTCCTCCATGGCTGCAGCGCTCTCTACTGGACCGTTCAGGACCTCGCACGGAGCTTTCACCTTCTCCTCTATGTGCTTAGCACTGTGAGAACAACAATAATAATAATAATAATAATAATAAATAACGGACTCATTCAGAAGAAGGTGCGACACCCATCCATGCATCTCAGGCCTGCAACACATCCCCCCCCAAACTTTGGGACGGGGCCATTTCCTCCAAAAACTTTTTCGGTGCAGTATTGTTTTACGTTTATGTTCTCTATTTTATCATTACTTCATTACTTTATGCATATTCTCTTTTGTTTTCTTTGCTTTATTATACATGTTTATTTTCCATAATATTATATGCACTCTTACTCTATAATTTTACATAGATATTCTACATAAAATACAATTAGTTTATTTAAAGTACTTACTAGCATATTCATTGCTTTATTTTATACTGTCATTTATTATATTAACTTGATTTATTCTTTATTTATTGTTATATGCTCTTTTTATTTTACTGTATATGCCATTTATGTTCATTGCTTTATCTGTAACGTACATTTCTATTTATGTATTCTTTACTAATATTGTATTCACTCTTACATTCTATAATTCCATATAATTATTCTATATGAAAGACGATTAATTTAACAAATTTAATGCATTTACTACCATCGTGTTCATCGCTTTATTCTATACCATGTCATTTTTTAAAATTATATTCTTAGTTTGATTTATTAGTCTCCTGATGTTTTTATATTTGTATTGCTGTTCATTGCTTTATTTATTTATTCATTTATTCCGCGCTTGAGCTTACCCTGATTTCTGACAGTTACTAGCCGTGTCGCTCCTCTCGCTCTCGGCTGGTGCATCTTCAGAGGTAGATCGATTCTCGTCCTCGCTGGAAAAACACACACACACACACACACACACACACACACACACACACACACACACAGGTCAGCCCCTAATAAGGAACAGCTCCTGGGTTTCCAATGCACGGGCGCATGCAGGACGGGGATGGAAACGAAGCAGACGGGGCAGGGGGAGGAAAACAAGGTGATGGGGGAGCAGGGGGCGTGGAACTGCTCATATCTCGGTCTGATGGTGACTCCTGAGGTCAGAATGGATCATTTTGGGGCCTGTAGCGCCCCCCGGTATGAGGCATGCAGATGCAGCAAAACAGCACAATAACACGAGGGCAGAGCGCTCGATGAGGAGAGAGGACTGGATGACGGACATGTAAAGACAGACACCGGGGCCTCCTGTACGTACCGATAGGATTTCAACACTCTGCTCCCCCGGGGGTACGCACAGAGAGACAGAGAGAGAGAGAGAAAGCAAGCGTCTGGTCATAACTAACCCACACACACACACACACCCCCCCCCCACCGTCTGTGTAACACAGAGCTCAGCAGCACTCAGACACCCAGAGAGGGAGGGGAGGTGATCACCTACATACAGAAGCACGATAAGAGTCTTAAGATGCACACAGGTACAGAAACACAGAGCCCGAAACCCCAAACAGCCCCACAACCGCACGCCTCTGCATCCTAAACATGCCCCCGCTCACACTCCTCTCAAGCCCAATTCTAGGGCTTCACGATTCGATTCGAGATTCACCACGCTATTTGGCACCATCATCCAGTTTACATTCAATAAAAGACATTCCTCTTTATTTCTGAAGTTTAAACAAGGACAAACTTTTTTTGTACATCTTAATGGGCAAGTTTCTAAACAAAAAACCCAAAAACTGCAGAGTCCGATGCAATTAGAATAAATTACCAGCAAGTAAAGTTTATAAACAAACGTCTCTATTGTAGCTTCAACGAATCTTAAACAACCAAATTAAAACATTTTTATATATGAAGAATAAACATTTGAAACAACGTGAACAGATTCTGGTATAAAACTGCAAACAAAATCCCCGTTAATCCCCTGCAATTGAAAGAAATTAGGTGCATGTGCAGTGTGAGACCTGGCGCCATCTGGTGTTCAAAACTGCAGTTACATTTGTAAAAGAACACACGCATTTTTGCATCTAAATACCCACAATAAACACTCTGGTAAATCCTAAACACCCCCCACAAACAGCTCTAAACCCTAAACAGCCCAATAAACACCCCAGTAAACCCTAAACACCCCCCCAAACACAGCTCTAAACCGTAAATACCCCCAAATACCCCTATATTCGAACAGCTCCAAACCCTAAACACTAGAGGTGTAACGATACACACGGTTCACAATTCGATTTTCCTCACGATTATTGATTTTATGTACGACCCAAGTCATTCATTTTATATTTATGAAGTGTAAACAATGCACACTAGTATAACTGTATACATTTTTATTCCTCTGCAATTAAAATAAATGACTAAAAACAGGTTTAAAATCGTAAACAAAACGTCTTACAGCATCGCACCTTAAATAACAGGTGTTCCAAAGTGTACCTTTCTTGTATAAAATATTAAACAAAAACAATCTACAGTCCACTGCAGCCAACTTCAAATTAGGAGTTTTAAATACCTACGTACTAGTGTTAAAATAAAAGTTTTGCCAAATTACGAAGTGCTATCTCGAATCGAAAATCAAATGAACCATACGAGTTCACAGAAAAAAGACGACGCATGTCTGGGGGTGTGGCCTGAGAGCACCCTCTGGTGTTCATTAGGAGCAGGCTCACCTCTTGAACACAGCAGTTTCAGTTTTGGCGTCCACAGTGAGGCTGAGGGTCTCCTTCATGGAGCCGTTGGTGACGGTCTCGGTGATCCGGTCCACACCCGCTTCCTCCTCCGCACTAGGGGGGGCGGCGGCGGGTTCGACTCCCTCAGAGACCGGCCACTGATCCCCTCCTCCAGAGAAAAAGAAAAAGAACAAAGGAGAATAAGTACAGCATTAGGGTTTTATTTTACTAACATTACCAGCAGAGGGAGTGCCAACTCACCCGCAGCAGCGATAACGCCCAGTGGGTCCGCCGCCTCCACGCTGGTCTCCACGCTGGTCTCCATGGCCACCGGTGAGTTACTCCTCAGAGGGTCTCTGGGGCTGCAGAGCAATCATTTCAGACATTTTTAAATTCCGCTAC
Organism: Ancistrus triradiatus; assembly: GCA_025084515.1. NCBI lineage: Eukaryota > Metazoa > Chordata > Actinopteri > Siluriformes > Loricariidae > Ancistrus > Ancistrus triradiatus. The sequence continues at coordinate 42,582 of JAJAGP010003836.1, read as the reverse complement.
TGGAAGCTACAGCGATGCTGATGCCTCTGCTGAGACCGGCTCACCTGACTGGCGTGAAGCTGGAGAAATCCGCCCAGCCCGTTTCCGTGGAGACGCTGTTGGTAGGCATGGTCCAGGAGGAGGATGAGGAGGAGGAAGAAGTGGGCGGGGCAGACGAGCCTCCCGTTTCCATGGGTACGTCGTCGAAGTTGGCAGTCCACGCAGGCCCTGAAATGACACGGCGCTCTGAACAGGAGGTGGAGCCACGGGACGGATCTAAAAATCTCAGACACCTGGGCTTTGGCATTTCAAAATAAAGTCCCGTTACTATTAGGCAAACAAAGCTCGGGTTTGGCCATACACAGGCTAGGTGAACAGCGCGGCTGAAAGCAGCCGAACTCCCCCCTCACGTGCAACAGGTGCGTCTCTAACCGTGCTGCTCTCCCACGCAGTGCTTACACCCTTCCTTGTGAGGTTCTAACACTCCGCGAGCTCATTATTAGCTGCCCGTCTGTTCGGTGTCGTCTTTCTCTACAGGCTGACCTGAGGTTAGCACACGCTAAGGTCCGAATCAGGTGTTCGTGGGTCAGGTCAAGAGCATGACCTGTTCAGCAGAGCTAACAGTGCCACCGTGAGGTGGAAATAAGAACCGCGCTTTGTGCGTAAATTTATGAACGGCCTCTGCCTCACCCTCTCCACTGTCCACCTCCATGCGCTCGTCTCCTGCGGCGCTCACGGGCTCAAAGGCGTCTCTCTTGACGTCCTCCTCCTCGGAGTCGGTGCTCTCCTCGCTGTCGGTGCTGCCTGAACTCCTGACACACACACACACACACACACACACACACACACACAGGTTAAAGCTGCTGCTGTCGGGCACGGCTGCTGTTCCCAAACCGGAGGAGGGTGCAGGCGTTACCTGGTGCGCCTCTGAGCTTCGGGAGCAAACGTCACGTCTTTCTCATCCCAAATGTCCTCTTCGTCCGAGCCTGTGTCTTCAAACTGCTGGATTTTCTCCTTACAGCAGGCCTCGAACAGAGCCATGTTCGCCTGGATACATGCAAACACACCCCTGTACTAGCAGTTCTCAACCAACACGAACGCACCAGTCACCAAACACACACACGTGCAGCGCAGCGGCGTAACCCAAGTGCATTTTTAAAGCCAAACAATACTATTTAATAGAATTACCAGCCTTTATGCAGGATGTTTTATTGATAATCTGCCAGTGATATAACACATTCACTCGGTGGGGAGTTTATCATCGGCTGATTCCGAACATGGCTCATTTGTTCTCTGTTATTACACTTTTGATAATATTACATCTCCAATATTAAAAGGGCTTAAGAAGTAATGTAAATAAGATTAATCTGTTCCCGACACTCAAATGATTGGTTCTACATCTACATTCGTATGTAATTAATGAGTAAAAGCCAGAATAAAACAACAGGTATATAACATAATAATAAAGACATCAGTGAAAACAGTGAAACTTCACAGCCACTGAGGCGACCCAAGTTACTGAGGGAGTGTCTGAAATCTCACCCATTGACTGAAATAACTTAAAATTGCATAAAATACATCCATGATAACGCCATAGTTCTTTTGGCTTTTGGGTTTTATAGTGCGGAAAAATTCCCCTTCACTTCAATGGATTAAAAAAAATAAATAAACAAAAAATTTAAATCAGTAGATTTGAAATTTGGCATGCTCAATCCCGGCTGCACCCCAAGCTGAGATATGATGCTCCCTGAGGTCCCTGGAAGGGCACGGACTAAGTCTAGCTAGTGTTAAGAGACCTACAGTGCAAGAAATACATTTAGGCTACTTATGAAAAAAATACATGTAAGCTATTTAAAAAATAATATATATTTAGATTATTTAAGAAAAAAATACATGTAGGTTATTAAAGAAAAATAAAATCTAAAGAAAAAAATACATTTAGGCTATAAGAAAAGATTTCGGCTATTTAAGAAAATATATTTGCACATCAATAAAAAGTAAATGTTTTATCTATTTACATTTACCCATGTCTTTTATTTGATGTCAAGCACAAGACCCTAAAGAGTGTAACCACAACAACAACCAGCCTAGAGCTGTGGGATGAAACTGTGCATACTTACACTGTCATTTGTATTCAAGGAAAAATTGATGTCTGATATTCTATCAAAGGGAATACTGCAAAGGTTAAAGAAAACAGAGTTTAGTTCAGTTAAATCTGTTAAAGACAGAACACACACACACACACACACACACACACAGATAACCCACGGGCCTGAACCGTTCCCCAAACACAGCCCTACAGCGCCCAATACCACACGACCCCATACACAGGCCTGCAGCGCTTAATGGACGTCACACGTTCATGACCGGACACGGGGTATGGAAGGCAGGAGGGTAATGTGTGGGCGCTACTAGGAACGAGCCGCCCAGCAGGCGCCGCAGACCTGTGTACACCTTACAGCCCCAGTCAGGGGACCAGAAAACCTTTATTTTGCAAAGGTGAGAGAGAACACACCCCGCAGAGACTAGAGACGTTTTTAACCTCTCAAACACAGAAGCAGGTCACCCTTCATCTGGGGCGGAGGTATAAACAAGCAAAACAGCCACAGCACAATCATAAAGAAGAAGATCAAGAAATCTACAACCACTTTTATTCCACCAGTTACCAAACACCAATCAGATCCCAGTTTGCTGCTTCTGATACCCAAAAAAAGCTTCGTTGTTCTACAGCGTACGACATACAGAGAGACACTGAGTTTTTGTTTATTGTTATTTTTGTTATTTTGTTTAATCCGCTCAGAGGAAAAACAACAAAGCAAGCGTTCAAAAAATATTTCAGCAAAACAAGAAAGGTGATGGTGGAAAAAACAGACGAGAAAAAAAATCATTTCCAATAACTACACAATTTAAAGTTACATTTCTACGCTTACCTCATGGGAAAAACAAAACACAATTTAGGCTATTTATTAAAAAACAAAAAACAAACTTTTAGACTATAAGAAAGACATACAATTTAAGCTATTTAAGACAAATATACTTAAGAATAAAATATACATTTAGGCTAATACATACTTGTATATAAAAATACGTAGCTGGAATATACATGCAATTTCTAACACTAACGTGTTTGTTTGATAACTGCTGAAATAAAAACTGGGTTTTAATGAATCCAACCGTACAGAATTACAGCGGTGCTCGAAAGTTTGTGAACCCTCTGGAATTCTCTCTATTTCTGCACAAACATGAGCTGAAACTTCAGATTTACACACAAAACCTAAAAGTGGATAAAGAGAACCCGATCAAACACGCGAGACAAAAACGAATGTTTAGCTCATATTTATCAAGAAGAGTCTGAAGGGTTCACAAACTTAAGCGAGGTTCGGGCCAAAAACGAAACGTCCGTGCCGTTCCCCTAGCAGCTGGTTGTGTATTGGAGTTTTGAGAAATCTCACATTTTAAGACCAATTATCTAACGATGCTGCATCATCTTCGGCGTCTGAACTTGAGCGTTTCGTTTTTGACCCCGTGCCAAATCGACTCCCGGTAACTCAGACCGAGCCGCCCGATGATCCGGACCCGATTTTCCCCGAAAGAGAAGCGGGCATGCGGGAGGGGTACTCACTCCACCACGTCGTCCTGATCGGCAAACTCCTCGTCGTTGAAGCCGAACTGCTCAATAAAATTGGACGTCATTTGTTGCATCTGATAATCAGAAAAGGCCTGGCAGACCCAGGACCGACGGTAATGATATAGTCTCGACTTAAGCTTTGAGGTGATTATCATCATCATCATCATCATCATCATCATCACACACACACACTAATCACAGCAATGACATCATCAGTTTAACAGACAGAGGTGCTGGATTTAATAGAACACTGTTAGGGGTAACAAGCAGGGCACTGGAGAGGGAGCGGGCATGTGCCAACAATTCACCGCCGGAACCAATGAACGTTTAAGGTTAAGCCAGACTCTAGCGAGCCAACGGCGGGACACAGCGGGTCACTAACTCGACCTCGACACCTGCGAGTGTGGGAAGGCTGTCTCAGTGTCTTACCCCAATGCTGACTGCATGCCTCACAAATCCGTCTCCCCACCTATCAGGTGCCCCACCACTCCGACTCTGCCTCTCACAAATGAATGGGGTCAAAAAGTTCTGGCACCCTTCTCATATCACAGTGACACAAACACACTAGTAACACCCCACCAAGCACATGGGCTACCACAGCAACCACAGAGTAATAACAGCAACAACAAAGTCCTGATCTGCCAAACCTGTTGCTCCTGACTGACCACAGCAGTAGCCTAGCACCCGAACTCCACGTTAGCTGCGGACCCGTCCTGTGTCTCCATCGGGAACTGCATGCTACTAGTTATTCAGTTCTCATTAACAATAACTGGTAACTTAAAACTAAGTAGTTTGTGCCAACAACTCAAACTGGTAGGCGGTGATCACGGGCACATGCCCGCTGGCAGTAAGAGCACATGGGAAGCTGGTTCGGCTGCAGACTTACTTGTTGCAGCGAGGAGTCGTGGTGGAAGCCGCTGTCTTTGAAGTCGACCTCGTCGTCGCTCGATGAGTGAATGTGACGCGTGTTAACCTGCACGGGGAAAGAGGCAGTGACTCATCTGCTGAGGGCACGGGCACGGGGCTTAGCGAGGCGGCGGGACTTACTAAATCTACAGTGTTTTTCTTATTCGTGTCTGCTAGCTGCCCCGAGGTAAAGGCTTCCCACCTCTCCCGCTCGTCCTCCTGAAGCTCTGCGACACACACACACACACACACACACACACTGTAGAGTGGAACACAGGGCTACCTGATGGTCATGACTCAGAGAGAGCGTCTAGAGAGGTACCTGATAGCAGCTGCTGGATCTGGGTACCATTGGGACCCTTATCGCTGTTGTGCACTATAGAATTGGCAATTCTGGTTAAGTGACCCATATAACCTCTCCTACGGCCCCCCTCACACCTGAGAGAGAGAGAGAGGGAGAGAGAGGGAGAGAGAGGGAGAGAGAGAGAGGGAGAGAGAGGGAGAGAGAGGGAGAGAGAGGGAGAGAGAGGGAGAGAGAGGGAGAGAGAGGGAGAGTGTGTGCAGTGAAGTCAGTGCTACTCCGCATATCAAATCCATAGAAACCCCCACCCCCCCGTTTCACTCACTGCTCCTTCTCATTCGAGCTCCACGCCTCCAAAATTCTCTGGACCAGCCTGCACTTCTGAAAGAGCTGTAACAAAGTGAAATAGAAAACATACTTAAGAAACTAATATACACACATAGAAGTTAAAAAAAAAAATACACAAAGCAATGAATATAATCATAGTAACTACACTGAAATAAAAATATAATAAAAAAATATATATAATACGTAGAATAATTCGATATAATCATAGAATATAAAAGCATGAACACTATTTTGAAGAAAATAAATGGTATAATAAAGCAAGGAATACGAAAGACGGAACACACAAAGAATATAAAAGAAAAATATAGAATAAAAAATTGAAAATACATAAGTGTACTACAGAACATGTATAGTAAAACAAAAAAAATAATTAAAAAAGAGAATATATAGCTAGAATATAAACACAAATTAAAATGAGAGAATTCCATAAATATAAATACATTCCATAAATATTCCAAAAAACAATTATAATAAAAAACAAAAATATAAATCAAATACTACTGATATTTTATATAGAATAATTATATATAAATATATAACTAAAGAATAGAGGGACAATTAATATAAGTAATTATAAAGTTAAACAATAAAAAAATATAAATAAAATAGTAAATATATTAAAGTGTGTGTAAAAAAACACAGTATACAAGACTGAACATAAACTAGAGAAAATAAACAGCAGCATATATAACAAAATAAAATGCAATAGAATGACATAGCATAATAAAACTGATAAAGAATAGTTTGATAAAGAAAATAACGACCATGTAATAAATAAAACCACGACCATAAACAGAGCACAAAGGTACTGCAGGCTGAGACTGACGTGTGTGATGAGGATGTTTTCTCGGACGGGCTCCTGGTCGTCGTCGCGGGTGATTCCTGAGTCGCTTTGGGTCGGAGGCATGGCTAACATCATGGCTATACAGATTTCTACTTGTATGTGCAGGAAGTTATTCCAGACGTATTTGAAATACATATCCTGAAAACAGAAGGCCTGGGTTAACTCGCTGCTGTAAATAACCAAATACACCACAGGGGGCGCTCATCTCCTCTGCATGAAGTCTCTCACCAGGACCACGCCCAGCATGTTCAGGCCGATCAGCTCCTGGTTAATGATGTGTGTTTGTGCCTGCAGAAGGCTGGCCACCAGTCGTACCACGTTCAGGCGGGCGTTACCCACCGGCGGGTCCAGGACCCCCCACGTCGTCTTCAGCACTGTTTTCTGGAGGGGGGGAGGAGAAAAAACAAAAACAAAAAAAACAACAATAAGTGGTTAAAGTTCATAAACCAATCTCAAAAACAACTGCCGATCAAAACGAGAAAATTTAAATAAATGATAAAACAAGTGTTTATTATTTAATTACAGCGTTGGGACAAAAGCTCAGCTAAGCGAGACCAACAGCTCAAACGTCCCTGTGTAGAACAAGAGCTCATCTAGTGAGACTTCGAGAGATAAAAGGTCTCCTTGTAGGACAACAACTCCAAGCTCAGTGAGATTCCAAGAGATAAATCCGTCTCTCTGTAGGACAAAAACTAATCCTAACGAGAGTAAGTGACAAAATCTCTCTATAAAACAAAACTAATCCAACGGACAAGACATCTCCCAGTAGAACAAAAACTAACCCTAGTGAAAAATCAACAAGAAAAATCTGTCTCTCTGTAGGAGAAAAACATATCCTAGTTAAATCCAAGGGATAAAATGTCCTTTTGAAGGACAAAAAGTAATCCTAGTGACACTCCAGAGAATAAAACAGCTCCTTGTGGGACAAAAAGAAATCCTAATAAAAAGCAAAATGGATAAAACGTCTCCTTTTAGGACAAAAACAAGTCCTAGTGAGACTCCAAGGACCGAAACGTCTCCCTGCAGGACAGAAACTCCCAATGAATAAAGCGTCTCCCTGTACGACAAAAACTAATTCTAGTGAGAGTCCAGGGGATAAAACATCTCCCTGCAGAACAAAAACTAATAGCGAGATTCTAAAGAACGAAACATTGCTCTATAAAAACAAAAACTAACCCTAGTGAGACCCCCAAGAAATAAAACGTCCCCTTGTAGGACAAGAACTCATTCAAATGAGACCTTTTATCTCAAAGTCTCATTAGAATTAATTTTTGACCTACAGAGAGACGTTTCAATCTCTCTGTAGGACGAAGACGCCTCTTAGTCAGACTGGGTGATGAAACCTCTCTCTATAAAACAAAGACCAAGCCAAGTGAGACTCCCAAGTCACAAAGTGGGAGGTTCCAAGGGCTAAGACGTCTCCGGCTGGACAAAGGACCCGCTCCAGGACTAGCCCGAGTGTCAAACCGGGCTAAGACTGACCTTTGGGGGCTCGAGGAGCAGCTGGTGGAAATCCTTGAGTCTCGGTCGGACGGCCTCCAGGATGCTCTGATTGACGGAGAAGGACGGATGGTTCATTCCCGGCGGGCAGAGATCCAGATGGCCCTCGAACCTGCGCGACAGAGAGAGCGAGGCGTTATGAACGCGGCCTGGCGCGGCGGGGCTAGTCGGAGCGGGAGACTCACGCCGGCCTGCGCGTCTCGAAGAGCGTGAGCAGGATCTGGATGACGCTGACGATGGCGGATTCGTTCTTCTCCCGGTCGAAGATGTTGGAGAGCAGCTGCTCCACCGTCTCCTGCCTGCCAGAGGGAAAGCGAACGTTACACAACCTCACGGAGCTAACCGGGGGGCGGGGCGGGCGAGGGAGGGACGTACTTCTCCAGCGTGGCGAGCAGAGGGTCGGGTTCGGAGGAGCCCTGTACCTGGAACATCTGATCTCGGCTCAGGCGGATGATCTCACACAGCGACTGGGACGCGTTCGAGTGCCTCTGCGGGGGCAGACGGAGCGGCGGTGAGACAGCGCGGGCACAATGCCAGCTTAGCTCAGAATAACCCAACTTACGTCCTCGTCCTGAGACGGCTGTACCATGTCCACCAGGCGCTGGATCACCTTCTCCTCGTTCAGCCACTGAGGATTAAAGAAGCCGTCAGAGTTAGGAAAACCTACAGCGCCTCTCAGAGGACATGCAGAGGGACGAGGACGAAGCCTTACGTACGTTTAAGACGTCTTGTCTGAGCTGCTGGGGCTCGATGCAGGTCAGCATCCTGAGCAGGAGGTCCATGATGGCTGAGGTTCCTATGTGCTTGATCATCAGATCCACAAAGTCTTCTCTCTTCCTTAAGAACTCTACAATCTACACACACACACACACACACACACACACACACACGGTGTAAGATCATGTTTAAGATTGTATCTCTGTAGCTAAAAGAAGAAAACCTAACCCAAAACTTTAGAGATGATGGAGATTGTTAATGCTGCAAGTTAAAGAAGGGTAACAAAATACACACGTGTTGAACACTAGGTGTCGCTATTACACAGAAACCCCTCCACGTGTTCTTCATACACTCACAGGCCACTTTAGTAGTCAACCAATGCAGGTTTTTTTTTTTTTTTTTAAACATCGTCCATGCTGATATTTAGAACCAAAACTAATAATCATAAACTGACAAAACTATAATAAATAATAAACTAATAATAACAACGATCTGCATTTCCTGAATGAACAACAACAACAGCGCTTAAAATGCAGAAAGAATGCAGCTTGTGTCCCAATACTTGGTCCGAATTCTTTTGGCTGCTTGTCCCTTTGCACCTTTTGGCCACGTGCTGGGGAGAGTGTGTTACCCTATACTCTGCAAAAAGTAAACCACATCAGAGCAATTCTTAATCCCAGTCCCAGCTAAGAGCAGCGAGTTACACTGCAGGAATCCTAGCTGCTCCGCCCGTCCCGCTCAGAACCTAGTGGGGTAGGTTAATAAGCCCGGTCTCCGAGCTACAGCAAGCCAGGGACTCTGACCTGTTCGGGCTTCCTGCCAATGAGGATGCTGAGCACTTTGCTGAAGAAGCTGGCTAACAGAGGGTTGAGAGGTGGCTCGTTCTGCAGGAAGCCATACAGCTTGGTGAGCAAGTTCTCGTCTTCTCCTAACCTGTCGTTGATCTGGCCGACGTCCGACGTGAGGAGCTCGCAGGATATGTTCGGGTACCTGAGAGACGACACGAAATGCGTTTAACAAAAAAATATAAAATGAGCCACAGAGATTTAACGTCAAACCCTCTCTGCTGCCACCTAGCGGCAGAGAAAAGACATGAAAGTCTCTCAAAGATGTTCAACGAAATTAAAGCAATCTAGTTGGATTAAACCAGGAAAATGGGCTTTTCAAAACGGATAACAAATCACGGGATCCTGAACACTTGGATTTGGATTTTGTAACCCAATTGACCCATTTATCCCGGATTAAATGCTTTAAATGGGTTCAGAACTGGAAGCAGAAATCTGGGATACCTTTAATACCATAACGGGATCACTTTAATCCCACCTCAAGAGGCCAATCTAAAGCTGGACTGAGGACACACTGTACAAAAACAACCCAAAAATCAGCACCTTACCCCCCACCAAAATGTAATACGGATTACTGTTCAGTTAGCTTATCTGGTTGAAAATGTTCTTCACACAGAGTAACAACAGGTGATGACGCATTTCAAAATCTTTTCAAAAGTACAAAACACTTGGGTTTATTGAAACCAGTTCAGTGATAAGTTAAATTCACAGTTCCCACTTACTGAAAGGACATTTTAGACAAAAGAACATTCCAAAAGAGAAGCAAGCTGCAGATCACCAGAAATAATCCCAGAATGTTTTGTTTTAAAGAAGGGAAACTTGAAACTTACTCTCTTTCTGCTGAAGCAAGGTTACCTTTAGCTCCTCAGCCAGGTGAGTCTTTGCTCTTTATTAGTTTCTGTAACTCTTAAGTGTGCAGTTGGAGAATAAAACGATTTTCTCTCTCAAAAGTGGTTCAATAACTATATATTTCCATTAAGAAAAAATGCTGTAATCTCTTTTGTCCAGCAGATGGCCACCTAGAGGGCTAGTAAAAGCACAAAAACCCAGATTTATGAATGGATATCATGCTGCACCTGGACCAGCTTAATCCAGTCTGAGAGTGTACAGAAAAACCGGGACCGATTTGATGCTGCATTTTGATTATCCTGGCAGTCTGAATCAGGATTAAAAGCTTTGAAACGCTGGCTCCTGCTGACTGCATTTGTGCAACTGCCCCATGAATTCCACGGAACAATTCCAAGTTGGAATTAATGTTTAATCCTGGTACAGATTATTACTGGTGTTCGTGAGTACATTAGAAAAGCCATAGGCCAGGATGACCTTCTTTTATTACAGTAATTAGCAATCAGTATTTTCTAACTGTTATCGGTTTCTGGGAGAAAGATAGTGTTTCCTAGGCAGGCCGCACTGGTGGACTATATGGGCAGAAGTATTGGGACGCCTCCACATTAGACCTACGGGAGCTTTTCGATTCAAGTTATTGCGATTTTTAAAATGCAGTAAAATGCAAACCATACCCAACCCTACAGAGTACCAACAAGAATGACCGTAACATTAAAGTAAAGGTGTCCCGATACTTTTGCGCACGAGTGGCTGAAGTTGGGCAGGTTGAAATGAGAGCGACCCTTCTTACTTGTACTTGACTTTCTCCTCGACGTCGTCGTCGGGTTCCTGCGTGATGTAGACCACCAGATCCTCCATGCACTGCGGCCGGGCCAGGAAATCCACCAGCTTGTGGTTCTGAGCTTTGCACTCCTGCAGGACGTCCTCCTCGTCCATCACCTCCTTCAGGGTCACGTCCTCTTTGTCCAGGAGCGTGTCGATGTGGGACGTCGTGTGCAGGTCGAACTTCCAAAACATGGCGCTTCTGCCAACGTAACGGCGTTTAGAGCGCAAGCGTTTGCTCTGGGATAGGATAAGCGTTTCCTCTGACCTACCTGAGCGTGATGGAGCTCAGAGGGTAAAAACTCGTGCTAAAAAGAAAATAATGCTGGAGCTCTCTGGGACTTCTGGCCCATTCCAGGCACTGCGGGCAGGAGAGAGGCGCTGAAGAACAACACACACCCCGCTCACGGAGACACGCTCAAGACGCAGCTGAAACCCACACCAAATCAGGGGTCATTACAGGTTCAACACCTCTGGTTCATCCAATGAGCATAATGTGTAGATATGAAACAAACACCGAGCTCTGTCACGGATTAGATTAGATAAAAGCCCACGGTTTCTGCGGCTGTTAAACACTGGGAGGTTAGGGTTTAGTGGAAGTGCGATTATAACCCGAATTCTGGAGTCACACACAGAATGCTCACACAAAGCCGAAGCCGGATCTTTGAAGTCACATCTGTCTGACATGCTTTATGAACAGACCAGGGGGGTCCAACATCTGGCCTGCGGGCTTCTTTAAATGTCCTCATTGATTTAAAAGTTCTCTTTGATATGCCATTAGATATAAATGTTGGACTGATATTCATGAAGTTAAATGCACATCAAATCTAGTGAACACTAGTGGTCACTACTACACAAACATCTCCTGCATGAAAAATAAAATGTTAATGACGCCTAATATTTTTGCTCGTTTTAGAAGTTAGCAGGAGATTTCAGGCATGCTGGCAAAATAAATATATTGTGCAAAGTGTAATAACTGTATTTTTCAATTATTTACAGCATACAGAAAGGGCTTATGATCCAACTTATAAAAGGCAGTCTTAATGACAACTAAACAGTCATTATTATCGTTACTAATACTACTCCCATTATTATTATTATTAGGGAGCATGTGGCCTGGGACTCAATATTTGATAAAGCTCTCAGTTCTAATTTAAGTAAAAGTCTGACTGTGGCTCACTGTATTAATTAGTAGGGGTGTACCGTCCGTCTTACTGGATTATACATCCAAGGACTTTTTCCATCTAATGCAATTCCATTTTTGAACATATATCCTGTAGAATTTCTATTACTTCCCCTCTGCATTATATTTTGTTACTTATACATAAATTATAATACAAATATATGATGCACATAACATACATACATATACATATACACACACACATATATATATATATATATATATATATATATATATATATATATATATATATATATATAATATCTTATACATCTTCAGAATATTGTATTTTTCATTTAAAATAAACATACATTAACATAGACTTTTTGTAATAAAACTATCATACTTTATTTCTTATTGTTTTTTTATTTTCTTTCAATACATTTCCTCTTATTGTGTTTAGTTTCTCTTTATTAAAATGATTACTATATAGCTACTAATTAGACAACGATGTAATTCTTACACAACATCTAGGCTGTAAGCAGGGCAGGTCCCTTCCATATCACATTTGGGGACTTTCCCTGCCGCTGTCGGCCTAGGCTTGCTCAGGTCGGGTTGTGGATCTAGAGATTTATAAAGCTGCTTTGAGACTGCATTATAAAAAAGTTCTACTGTACTGAGATATAAAATCAGCTAGCAGGTGATGTACTGTAGAATCATTTGGAAATCATAAACCCTGCCGTTCTGGGTATTAGAGGCTTGTGCTCACATTCTAGGGTTATGAAACCGCACCGCGGATAGAAGACATCAAAGCCCGACCGTTGGGTTCTGAGGGCTATACTATAATATTAATCAGACTATATAAAAGAGTAACCCAAGGAAACAACAAGGCAGGAACTCCATCTAAAGCGGCAGAGCTTACTAGGCCTGTGTTCCGTAGCTAGGCGACGCAGGTCTAGTCTAACAGGTAATAAATCCCTACGGGTTATTTAAACGCTCCAATCTTCACCTGACTCAATAAGAGCGACTGATTAATGACCAAACGTACGACTTCTGTATGTGACCTTTGCACGGACTAGTCTGCTCTTATATAACCGAAGTGTGCAGCTGGGAGCATTAGGCAGAACCGTTCCAAACAGAACTCCCTTCGCTCTGCATTTATCTGCACGTGTTCAATGAGCGAAAACAGAAGCGAAAACAATTAGGCTGCAGGTTGACAAGACCTGCTGTTTGGGAATGACTAAGAGGAAGGAAGGATTATTAATAGCCCAAACGCAGACATGCTACGCCCCAAACTCTACCCCCCAGCGCCTGCTCTTTGTGGAACGCTGAACTTACTGTACGAGTAACAGATAACAGGGATGATAAGGAACCCAGTCACTTACACTAGGCTCAGATAAGCTCCGATTTGGATACAGGAGGATTTACAAAGCCCAAAACGACACATTTCTAAAAGCATAACATCACTGTGTGTAGTTATTTAAAAGTCCCCATGAAGATCATTACATACACTCAAAAATAAACTGTTTATTGTCATAAATGCATACAACTACCCTTAAGGACTCTATAGTGGAGGATTCAGTATTTGATTTCTCTAGATTATTTATTAGATATTTTATTGTCTTATATTCCTTAGTTTTCAATTCTCCATTTTGTTATACTGTTCATAATACTGTATATTGTTATTTAAATATAATAAAAATACATTAACATTAATATATAGACTAAATATATTCTGTTATTTTTATATTTAGGTTCCCTTTATTTAAATGATTACTGTAGACTCATTAGGTTATAATTAGGCAACAGCTGAATTCTTACTCGACTCGTCCGTCTGAGGCTTGGTCCTCATTAGGGTTGTAGGGATTTTCCCTGCCACTGTCGCCCCAGGCTTCCTCAGTGAGGCCTGGGGATCTCGACATTTGATACTCAGGTATTCAAACTGACCGGAGACGATGCTCGGTTTCAAAAAAGTGCTATTACTTTATTATAATAAAAATATTACTAATTGTAACAATAATAGAAGTAATAATTATTAAAACAATTGCAGTAATGGTAATACTAGTATTAGAAATTAAAATCACAGTAGTAATAACTATTAAAATAACAGCAATATTACGATAGTATCAATAATTATATAATAGTAGCAATAATAGTAGTAAATACTAATAGCAGTAATATTAAAAGTAATGATTTATAATGCTAGTAATAACATTCAAATAATAAAAACAATAGTAATTGTGCTGGAAATTAAAAGTATAATAATGATAGTAATAATAGTAATATTAAGTATTATAATAATGATGATAATAGTAGTGGTACTACTAATAATAACAATAATAATGAAGTAAAGCAAATTCAGCTTTTTTCCTTAACTTATCATACATTTTTTGTCATTTCCTCTTAGCCTATATATTATCCTATTCAAATTTTAAGTAGTATATTTTCTTTACATATTCCTTGGTCCTCCCACGGTTTCTTCCCTGAAATGCTTGGAGAGTTTTTCCTTGCCACTGTCGCCTCAGGCTTCCTCAACCAGGGCTTTGGGCCGATAGATTTATGAAGCTGCTTTGAGACAATGCTGTGGTGTAAAACCAGCTCTAACAATGAACTGGACCTGAATGTAACCACACAATCAGATTCAGCTGTACAGAAGGTAAATAAATCTTTTATTGTCGGAAATGCCAACAAACTAGTGGGATTTCTACGCAAACGAACGCTTCAGTCGTAATCACAACAGTCCTTTATCTTCATCATTAAAAGACTGAACACCGGCAGCGGTTATTAAAATGAATCAGGCTGGATCTGCGTAACGGTTCAGGGGAACCATCAGAAATGATCAGCCCGATAGTGAGCCCGTCTGCCTCTGGCTGGTGTAGCTGCACTGACAGGCGCACTAGAAATGCAGATGTTTTGTTTTCCAGGCGCAAACCGAGCAGCAGCAGGTGCATTAGAGGAAACGCTCAAGACTTACTAACCCCAAACACTATGTTTAAGGGGCTCGGTCTTCTTTAATTAACTGCACAAACACTACAGAAACCCGCGACTGGAAGGAACTTTCTTAATTTGCGTTTTGTAAACCTTAGGTTAAACAAACCTCACCAAAAGCAGAAGATATCACAGACGCGTTGGAACCTGCGAGTATCTGAATCCGAACCGGACTGAGAAAACGTTATAATACTAATGAACGCAGCTTTTACACGTCATTTATCAGATAACTACTGTTATGAAGTACGAGCTCTGCAGTTTGCGCCTGCGCCTTAAAAAAAGGAACAAACGAAGCTAGATAAGCCGTTCTAACTCTGCAGTGTTCTTTCTACTGGGGCAGGCGTGTCTCCCGCTCACAGTCCTGCGCTGTTCAACAGAAGGTTGAAGGTTCAAGCCCCTGCAGGCGTCCAAAAACCTCACCGAAGCGACCTCTGACCCCGTGCAGGGCATTTATGAGGGTGTTATAAATAGATGAATTAGACTTAGGCATGCACAGCTTGGGCTAAGCTCACCCACAGGCCTGATAAGCAACACCGGGTGGCAGTGGGACAGAAAAACTTCCTTATTCCTTAAGACCATGAAGAAACCTCGAGCGAGTCTCAACAGCGAGCCGTTCTGCTCCGTTCATTCATTAACTTATGCTGCTGCAGCTCTGCTCTCGCTTAAAATTTCTTACGGTGCTTTCGCACCACGCAGTTCTAGGGTCCCTATGCACTGAGAAAAGCCCCTGCCTTGAAGTAGGAGCTAAAAAAGTCCCTATACAAGGTGTCCTATGAAATACAATCGTCCCCAGTTCCTCTGGAAAGCAGACACAGCTTTAAGAACGATGAAAAAGTTCCTCCGGTGCAAAAGCACCTGTAGTTCTGCAGGAACTCGGAACGATTGGTTTTCCTAGAACACAGTGTGTATAGGAACTTTTTTAGCTCCTACTTCAGGGCAGGTACTTTTCTCAGCTCACAGGAACCCTGAATGACACCAATATTTTAACAATCAATGCTGATATTTAGGGAGACCGACGGCCAATATGTAACACCGCTGCCACAATGATTTCTGTGCCGTCTCTGTTTGCACGTCTAAATAAAATCATAAATATCGGTATCGGCCACCAAAATGCATTAATAATCGGTTATCGTATCAGCCCAAGAATTCAACATCGGTGCATCCCTAGTGCTACCATGTACCTTGTTCATTTCACCTTAGCACTTGTGTGTCTCAGTTATCATTATTACCAGTTTTATCATTTACAAAAAAAACAAAAAAAAAAAAACAAAGGGACACTGGCACTAAATATCAGCTCTTTGTCACCCTGCTGCTGAAATAGCAGCACCGGCCATTCGAAAACCCACATCGGTCGACCAGTTCTATTGTTTCTTTGGGTTCTCAGTCATAATCACTTCATGCTGCCTGTACCAACTCAAGGCCATAAAAATAAAGAGACTTACCGTTTTAAAGGAAAATAAAATGGAACAAAAATGTTCCCTTTTGTGAACTTGTGTCTGCAGTAATCGCCATGTCTGATTTCCCCGTCCTATTGCTGCATAAAATGAAATACTGAGCCCGTTTCTAGCAGCAGCTCATTTAGAGATTATAACGTTAAATTCCTGTAAATTCCAAAAGCTTAGTGTTGTTTTTTATATCATATCGGCCCGAGACATTAAATATCAGTGCATTCCTAATACTTGTGCACGGGTTACGTGTCAACAAGAGATCTTCAGATAAAAATGGGATAAAAACACAGGAGAATGAGCCGAGGGTAAAGTCCATTATTAAATCATTATGTCATGTCCTGTATTGAATGTTAGTTACTATTTGTGCTTTTTTTGGCACTTACAATCATATTTCTTTTGTTAACTGATTTACATACTTCCATAAGCTTGCCTGATTATTTAAATGCATTTATAATACAATAAACATAGAAATAATGCATAAATAATTGAAAAAGATACAGATATATTATCTGATAGAGTATTAGTTATGTAAACACACCTAATACGGGTTTATACACTCTATAGATGTAGATACAGACCAATAAACAAAATCAGAAGGATTTCTAGTCCCTGCATAATAAGGCTAAAGAGCTAAACGTTTCATTTCAATCGTTTTTAATCCGTTTCCACACCATAAGTACGCTGGCTATGATGCTATGCACCAATTTAACTGACTATAACACAAAAACAAACCAGTTTACTCGATTACACAATCGTACTCGTAAAACTAAAACAGAATAACCGCTCATTTATTATTAAACTCACTTTATTTAACTTACTTGGCGTCCACCTTTACCAACCAAGGCCCGGCATTAGCTGCTAAAGCTAACCTTGGCGTTAGCCTGCGGTCCTTCCGCCTCTTTAAGTCAGCTGTACGTATAAAAGCTGCCAAAAATAGGTTTTCTATTATAAATATTTTAAAAACACTCACTCCTATACCCGTCACGGAAAATAAACGAACCAGAACGAGGGCTCAAATGATAAAAAATCCAGGCTGACAGAGTCCGGTTGCGTCCCAAACCGCATAACGCTCACTAGCTAGGCTCTCCACGTAGTAGTGACATTTTAGTAAAAATGACGCGGTTTAGAACGCATCCCGCTCTGACGCGGCAAAAAACGCAATCCGGTCCCAAACCGTTCCTCACTCCCTTCTTAAGTGGGCTACTTGGGTACACCACGCATGTGCTACGAAGTGCACTTTATGTGCAACGCATCACGATTTGGGACTGAGCCACGCCGGTTAACGAGGAGACCGCTACAGAAGGAAGGAAGCCAAACCAAAGCGCCCTTACCCACCAGGCTATCTAGAGTTAGCATTGCTAAGCTAAGCTGAGGCAATTCCCCATCGTTCATACCGAGACGAAAAAGAAGTTACGTTACCTATTAAGACCGGTTTATGCAGCGCGGTGCCGGCATGAAGCTCGAGATGAATCTTCAGGCTAAAACGGCGACCAAAAACTAAAAAGCACAGACTCGTAAATAAGGCTGGAAAAATAAATTTGTAACAACAACAGATTCTGACAGGCGCCAAAAATATAGCACTTTCCAAGATGGCGGTATCGTCAACCCCTTCCCCCTACCACGGTTAGGGAATGTGTCAATCAAAACCAACTCTGCACGCCCATTGGTCCAAACGCATGTCAATCACAATCTAGCCGGTTTCAAATCTTTTAAACGTAAATAGCGTTCAGAGACTGAGATGCGGGGTTAACGTAAACGTTAAATGCAAGTTTCAAAGTATAATCCTGGTAATAAAAGATGGTAAGGACGCATTTATGCGTTAAAGCTTTTCACATACAAAAAACGCAACACAGACGTGCCCACATCGATTACCCAATGAGAGCCCAGATACTGAAAATCTCTTGATTCTGATTGGATGTTAGGACGTTATCCCGCTCAACGTCCCGCCTCTGAAACTAACAACTAATCCATATAAAACAAACATCTTTATTTCAACCACAAGCTTGAATATCTCACCGGTTTCTTCCCGAGAGCGTTTCATATCATGAAGTCGTCTGATTAATTTATCCACATGACTGAGAATCGCTCTGTTTCCTATTAGATCAAGCTCGAGCTCTCAGCTTCCTTCTGACTCTGCTCTTCTATCGCTTATTTTGCAACGCCCTAGCAACAGAGCAACGTCACCGTGATTGACGCTGTAGCTGACCAATCAGAGGCGAGAACCCCTTTCCTACAGCATCGTTCGTTCATATAAATACAATATAACTCAGACAAATAACTAACAACGGGTCGAATAAATCAATAAATAAAACAAGTATCAAGTAAATACAAATTCCTATTATGTATTATAAACTACTGCCTTCGTTTATTGCTACTAAAAACAATTTGCTGTACAACCACACTATATTCATTCTACATATGAACAACTAATTTGGATTACTTAAATAAATAAAAACGTTATTATAATAGCAATAATAATAATAATAATAATAATAATAATAATACATCTAAACATTACACACGACTAAATAAATAATATGGATTGTAAAATGAATGAATATTTAAGGACATAAGTAAATATACCTGTTAGTTTGATATGAATTGGAATCAAAGAACCATTTTATTTTTAAGCTTTACTTTCACGTTTGAGGGTAAAGAATAAAAATTCTTACACCAGATGCGTGTGTGTTGCGTTTGTACACATTAAATATCTGGTGTGTATTGAAGCAGGTGATTTTTGGTTCCAGGAATTAAGAACTGAACCTTTCCCTTAAATCTGTAGTGAATGTGAGATAAACCCTTGTTTACCTGTAATGAAACTAAAAGTTTGTATGTTTGGTCAACGAGAGTCTCTAAAGTGTCCCTGTGTGAGTGTGTGTGGCCTCTCTGGGGTTTGTTTCTGCTTTAATAACCCTGAACCATGAAAAAAACATTTACAGAAACACTAGTGGATCGTCCGTACGCTGCCCAAACTTTCACTCACGTTTCATTTTTCTCAAATACTTTAATGTATGCATAAATCAGCAAAATGTAACCTATTACCAAGGGTGCACAAACTTTTGATTAAGACTGTTTGTAGGACGAATCCTCCGTTTAACATGTAGTAACAAAAATGCAAGGAAACCTCTAAACATATAAAAACAGAACTATTAAAACAGCTTTAATTAATAATACTGCAAGAGAGACGATTCCATAAGAAATCCTAGCTAATAGAGAGTCGATTCTAAAACGAATCGACTCTTAAAGCTTGTGAATGTAGAGTCGGATCTGATGCTCCGGACTCGGTTCCACAGGATTTATATGAATCCTGCGCTGTTCGAGTTCTGTCATCACTTATAAGGACAGACAAATAACCCCGTTTTAATTACGATTTTAATCTTCATCACTTCATCACATCAATCTTCATTTAAAATCCTGATTTAATGTTTGCTAAATTTATGAACCATAATCAGACGTAAAACGCTGAAGTGCTGAAACGAAACGATTCGGCCATCACTGCCACCTAGTGGTTAATCCTTCTAAAATTGTTTATTAAATTATTTTTCCTTTCCTTTCCTTGCAATTTAATTAATTAATTTTCATTTCATTTTATTTTGTAATGTATTTATTGGAAATATAGTAGGTAATCACATATGTAGCCGGTTTAAATAATACAATTCTATTAATACAAATAAATGATGCACGAATAATAAAAAAGCATTGCTGATGCTTTAATGATTGAAATGAAAAGACTGAAATTTGATAGTATCAGATAGTATTAATAATGACCTATTATTGATTATTAATTAGTTAAAACATTACCACACAAGTAACACAGTCAATAAACATTCAATAAATAAACTATATTATGGCAAATAAATACAGAATAGCACTAAGAATATAGGAATATATGAATAATTTGCATATTACATTTTTCAACATTTTTACTTGTCTTTAATATTGTTACAGGCTAAAATCTCAAAATTTCTCTACACCTTAGACAATCTCAATTTCTACAGTTTAGTAAATGTATGTGCTTTGCTTTTTATTAAATTACAATAATTTGTTGTTTGTTTATTTCATGTTTCTGCTCTGTCTGGTACCTGTATAAAATAATTAAAACACAATGAGTGAATGAAGGACTGGAGAGCATGTTATTTCCTTAAAATAGAACCTTTATTATATATAAAAATGCTTTCTGATAGAAAAATGGTCACGAGGCATCTGTACATCATGAGGCTGGCAAACAAAGACGAGACGGATTCACAGAGCTGAGACACAAAACAGAAACTGGGCAGCTGCAGCACCATCAACACGGTGTGATGTCCCAAGATGTCAAAAAAAAAATTTCAGTCACATTTAGGACCACCAGAGACGAACTGGATCTCTGGGAGACGTTCATGTTAATGTGTTAATGGTTTAATGTTTTAATGCATTAGTGCTGCTCTGGGTTCAGTTTCATTATAAGAGGGTTATGAAAACTCATTTTTAAAAGATTTATACATCTATCTGTGTGATTAAAACACCTTTTCTAGTAGGCATGTGCCAGAAATCAGTTCATTTATATACTGTAGTTTATTTAAAGCTTCCCAGGAAAAAAATGTACTGTGGATTTTCATAGTAAAACTATGAATTGCTTGACAGTTTTTATGTGAACTTTCACAGTCTATGAATTCTGGTGGTAATTTGGCCACTTCATGGTTCTACTGTCACACTGCACAGTACATTTTTCCTGGGTTGTAATGGACACAGGCGGCCAGCGGACGGCGCCAATTCGCGACTCCCATCTGGTCGTAACTGAGATTAGCCAAATTTAGCGATATAAAGATTTGCGCACATGCCTACTTTACAACAACCTTCTATGGACAATACGTTTTAATAAGTGCTTAACACACGTTCTTCTAACACGTACAGCTCACAAATAATGCCTAAAAATCAAAAACGTGGATCAACCTGAACATCCGAGGGGTTAAAGTCCGAACCCGGTCTGCTAAGCTAATATAGACGGGTTCAACACCAAACTCCCCCGGAATTATAGCTTAATTCATGTTTAAATCACAAAAATAAAGTCCAAAGTCAGCATGAGGCTGCGTTTGGACGCTATGTGCTAAAGGTACGTCAAACAGGAGTGTCTGAAAGGCTGAGCGCGCGTACGAGAACTGCTTTAAATGTGAATTGGGAACTATTTTCATGTCTAGTGTAGGAATGGTTGTTTAGTTAGGATTCTGCGTTCGCGTAATTCTCACATACCTTTGTGTGACGCGACGAATTTATTTTAAATTTTCCATTTAATACAAGTAAACAGGTAAGTATTAGAGGTGCAATTTCCTTCGTCTTACCAGCAGGTGCCGCCAAATGTTCATTTGCTGGTCGCTACTTTTCTGAGGCGTTGTGTTTTGGCGCCATTTTAAATGTCCCGCTGCTTTTCCTGTCAGGTTTTCAGCCTTACTCTGTTCAATTACAATCGCGGGATCACAAGTGCTTTATAAAAATCCAAATTACCGAATTTCACCCCCCGTACGCCCTGTAGCAGTCCTTGTGAGCGTCAGTCAGGCGTTCAGGCGCTATTGCAGACGATCTACTCCTTCAAATGAACAATCAGATTCTGTACACGGCCGAAGCTGAAGCGATTTCGGTAACGTTACGATTCCGTAACGACAATGGCCGTCTATTTATAGATTTATAGATATGTACACGTACAGGCTGGGTTCTGCTGGCTGGTTTCGTCATTATTCAGATTTTCAAGGATTATGTACAATAGCAGCAAACACGCTTTTGGTAAACAGAACGTAGCCGAACATTACACTTCGTATTCACATACAGGTGACAATCGACGGATTCGTCATCATCATCATTATTATTTACTTATTTATACATATTTACAACCCCCCCTGATCTACAGCTGCATTTTTTTGGTTTGGTATTATTTCATTATTTTATAATCATAGCTCCCAAAAACCGAGACTGGAATCGTCGAGGTGTGTGTGTGTGTGTGTGTGTGTGTGTGTGTATCAGGACGAATCGGTGCAGGGTGACGGTGGCGGGGGGCACAGGTGGAAGTAGCTGCGCTCGGTGGACGGGGACGGAGGGCAGCTCTCCTCCGCAGACATGTAGTGGCTGCGTGGCGTGGGGGGAGGGGGGCACGGCTCCGAGTCCCAGTTCACCTCCATGTAGTACTTGTTGCTCTTCCAGCGGCTCGGCGTGTAGTCGCTGTCGCACACGTCCGTGCTGCAAGGGGTGGTGGGCGGGGCCACGCCGCACATCCCGTACGGCCTGTAAGGGGCGGGGTTGAACACAAAGGTGGCGGGTTAAGGATTACGTTCTTGTTCGCCTCCCTCTGCTGGCCGAAGGTGGCACCGCGGCTAGAACTGTTACACCATCTGACGCATTTCTGCGACGCAGCGAAAAGAAGAAAGATGACTAAAGACTAATCAAACGAGGGGTCATACCTGTAAGATCTGGTGGTGGAGGGACTGTTGGATGAGTAAAACGCCTCCGTGTTATACAGGGAACGATCCGTAGCTGGCGACGGAGGAGGGTTCAGGATCTGCACGAAGATTAAGAACAGAGAGCCGTGGAAAATGGAAATGAAAAATAAACGCCTTTTATTTATTGATTGAAATTAAAATTCACAACTGAAAACTGAAATTTAGAACACAGTCTTAATAATGACCTATTATTGATTATTAATTAGTTAAATTACCAGATTAAATTAGTTACATTACCACACCAGTCTGTACCTTGAATAGGACGATATGTAAAACATTTGAGCTTGATAAAAGGTTAAATGAAATAAAAAACTACTCTTCTGATCTTGATGCAGGATTATTTTTACTATTAATTAAAACATAAACATAACTATCGTCTTGATGCATGCTCAATAATCCTAACTAAACTAAACATAACTTCAGCCTACTGTTGACTTGTAACAGAGGTGAATAAAACATTCAATAAAAACATACTATATTATGGCAAATAAATACAGAAGAACACTAAGAAGATATAAGAATAATTTGCACATAACATATTAACTTGTTTTTAATATTTTTACAGGCTAAATCTCAATTTTTCTGCCAACTTAGGACAGTCTAAATACAGTTTAGTAAATGTATCACAGACAGTATGAACACGAGATACCTCAGATTTTTTTCTTAGCTAATAAACATCCATTCCTGCATTTCAGGCCTGAAACACATTCCATAAAAATAGGGACAGGGCAATTTAGGGCTAGTAATGAGATTAAAAACTAAGTAATTATGATTTCAGACAGGCGATTTTAATCATGATTTGGTCCAAAAGCTCTGTCCCCATGACAGGCTCTGTCATGGTATGGGGTCGGGTCAGGGCCCTCGGTAAAGGTCATTTACACTTCCGAAAAGTACACTGAGATTTTAGAGCGACATAAGCCGCCTTCAAGACGACATCTTTTCCAAGGAATGCGTCTGTACCTGAGGGTAGAAGGCGGCTTTGGTGCTGGATGAGCTGCTGGATGAAGCTCCAGTCACGTGATTTCTGTCGTATAAAGGAGCTCCACTGCTGCTGCTGCCCATCAGACTCACCGAGCTCATGATGGACTTCCACATGAGATACCTGTCCCCACACACACACACACACACACACACACACACACACATTCATATAAGTTCTGGGCGAGTTGGATATCCGGTTTATGTGAGTCTCAGTCGAGTCTCAGTCGAGCCCCAGCGCTGGTGTAACAGATTTATAGATAAACCCGGCACTCTGTGGGCGTGTCTGACTCGGCTCAGGTGAGTATGCGAGGCGTGTACCTGGGCAGCTGGGGATGCTGGGTGTTATTAGGGCTGATGAAGTTGAGGGGGACGTGGGGGGTTCCCGCTGATGTAATCGTGAGGGAAGCCCCCGTTTGGACCTTTGTACCGGCGGCACACGACCCGCTGACAGACGAAGCACATCCCGCCCAGCACGAAGACGGACAGGATGATCCCGATCACGGGCCCGATGGTGTTGGTGTGGCGCTGGTCGGTCGGGGACGACGGGAAATCTGGGGAGGGAACGTACAGCGGGGTTAAACGTGGAAGGAGGACTAAGGGAATTCTGGGCTGAGACTGAGGTGTAAGGCTACCGCAGAAGAGCTCGTCCGTTCCGTCCATGCAGTCCGGGTACGAGTCGCACTGCTGCTTCTTCAGGATGCACTTATTGTTACTGCAGCGGAACTGATTGGGCATGCAGATCGCTGCAACACACACACACACACACACACACACACACACACACACACACAGTGATTAACGAGCCGCTCCTTAACGAGCGCAGAACAGACGATGTAAGTCGCTGGGCCGTACCATTGCAGTCCTGCTCGTCGGACCCGTCGGCGCAGTCGGGCTCCCCGTTGCAGCGCAGCTGGGCATCCACGCACTGGCCCTTATCGCACTGGAACTGGAGGTCCGAGCACACGGGGCAGTTCATCTCGTCGCTGTGGTCGGCGCACTCGGCGATCCCGTCGCAGCGCCACGCCATGGGGATGCAGTCGATCTCCCCGGTGGCGCAGGTGAACTGGTCGCTCGAGCAGGTCGGGGGCTCTGAGGGACGGACAGGGGGCGAGTTTTAACAGACTAACACGTCATTGGCGCTCAATCTGGCCCGCGACTCGAAACTCAAACCCCGCATCGCCAGAACAGCAATCCAATCCAAGGCCCGTGACCTGCCTCTGGTGAGGTCAGGTTCGAGTTGGTAAGGAGGTTGCTGGCTTCTGTTGGGCCAGATGTTTTGTGTGTTGTGTGTGTGTGTGTGTGTGTGTGCTTTACACACCTCCACAGCTGAGCAGGTTCTGGAGCAGCACCAGGTGCATGGGGCACGAGCATCGCGGTGTCCCGTCTCCCTTGGCGATACAGATGTGCGAGCATCCTCCGTTGTCACGGGAGCAGGGGTGCGATTCTGAGGAGAGAATACAATGAGGCTGTCATTCGCGTAACTCCATGCTAACTCCGTGCCGGGCGGCCCGGGGTCGTACCGATGTCCTCGGGCTCCATCAGCTCCACGGCGTGGATTCCGGTCAGAGACTGGATCCGTCCCTGGATCCTGGTCCTCTTGTCGCCGCTGCGTTTCTCCACGCGCTCGATCATCTGCTGCTGTTTATCGATCCAGTACAGGTGATCCCCCAGGACCGTCAGTCCGATCGGCTGCAGGATGTTCGAGTCCTGCAGGACGATGCGATTGGCTCCTGGATGGAGACGCGCAGAGAGAGAACGGAATATGTTAGGGGTCTCGTTTCCCTGCCCAGCGTTCCTTCACCTGACATTATTTACTGCTCCTGCTCTGACAGTAAATCAGCGTCTCTCATATAAGCATTCGAACCCCTCCAGCTCTGTCGGCTTTCAAACGAGGCCAGCTGGCTTCAGGGAAACCTGGACGGCTTAACTCGTGACGTTCGGTCTGAAAAGGGAATCGATAATCAGATATTAAATCCGTCCCAAAGTCTGGAGGGGATTTGAGGATGAGAACGATGAACAGACGCAGCTGGAAGCGCAGAGTCGAACGTTTGTTTCTACCTGCTCTGGCGAAACCCGGCCAAAATAAATCTGATTACTCTGGGACGTTCAGGAGAACAGCGGGACGAAGGGAATTATGGAAGCACGAACAGAAGGGGACGAAGAAGCACGGCATAGAGACGGGGGAGGACAAAGAGCCATGGCTGGTCAGAGGACAGAGGTAAGGACAGAGGTAAGGGAGGAAGAAGTGACAAAGGGACAAATGGACAAAGGGAGAGAGGGACAAACAGCTATGGATTGAAGACATGGGACAGAGGGACATGTAGGAGGAAGAACGATGGACTGAAGGGAAGGGTGGATGCAGGATGGACTTGGGCATGGAGATATAAAGAGGGACAACATGGTTAGACAAAGGGATGAAGACAGAGGCAGGGATGGATGGAGAAGCAGGGAGGGAGAGGGACGGAGGGAGGTAGGGGAGGGCTGGAGGGAAGGATGGACAAAGGGATGATGGAACAGATCGAGGGATGGATATGGGAAAAGATGGACTGGGACCTGGAAGGACAGCAGAACAGAATGAAAGCAAGGCTGATGGACAGAGGGACAAACGGAAGGATGGTCTGATGACTGGAAGGACAGGGAGACCGAGGGACAGATGGACAAAGAGACAGACACTGACAAAACTGAGGGATGAACAAACAAAGGGAGAGAGACGAACAAAGAGACAGATGAAGGTTAGGACAGTGGGCTGGAGAGGATGGAAACAGAGAGGGTTAGAAAAGGGATGAAGACACAGAGGGACAGAAGGACAAAGCTTAGATCTGGTGGCTCAAAATCTGACCAAGACGCTGTATAAGTGTATAAGGCCTTAACCTTTAATTACTTTCCAGCCTGTACCTGTGTGTGTGTGTGTGTGTGTGTGTGTGTGTGTGTGTGTGTGTGTGTGTGTGTGTAAATCTTCGAAAAAAATCTCACTGGAGAAGTAATTTATCAGAAATATGTTTCAGCTGTTGCTCTCTCTCACTCACACACACACACACACACACACACACACACACACACACACACACACACACACACACACACAATTGAGGATTTAAAAAAAAATCCCAACTGGAAATGAGAGCCGCCGTCCCGAGCCAAAACGGAGACGAGTTCACATGCAACGGAGCTCGAGTATCAGCAAATTACAAGCAGATCTAATCCAAACACACTCAGGCACGCACACACACAGACACACACACAGACACACACACAGACACACACACGCACACACACACACACGCACGCACACACACAATGACATTTGAAGAAATAACTTTCAGACAAATCATATAAAGTCTTGCTGTCTGGATTTCGTTCAGCTTTACATCATAAACATTCTACAGAGAAAATACAAACTGCTCTTTCTGCTTCTGAACAGATTCCCGAAATTCCCCCAAACTCTTCGGCTCTTCCTGCGTTATAGTCGACCCAGTCTGATCGGGTCAGTTTGCCGTTACTAAACTTATCTCGTCTATTTGCAGAAAAACGAAACGCTGATAGAAGTTTGTACAGAGATAAACAGACCCTGAGCGTAATAAAGAGGAACCGCTGAACAAACCCTATTTATTATTTAACCAGCTTAAAGCCGGATAAACCGGTTCGATCTGGATAAACGAGCCGAGGAGCGGACAGAAAGACAGAGGGACAGAATGCAAGGACAGAGGGACGGAGGGACAAAGACTGGACAGGGACAAAAGTGAGGGATGGACAGAGGGACAGCACTAGGGAGGTGGACACAGACACCACTGAGGGATACACAGATGAAGGGAGACACAGATGGGCGGGGGACGGGGGCGGGGGACAAGGGACGGGGGCGGGACTCACCGGTCAGGTCGCTGCTCTCGATGCGCTTCAGATCAGCATCCACCCAGAACAGCTTCCCCAGTTTGTTATCGAGGGCCAGCGCCACGGGCCGGATCAGACCGGTGGTGAACAGGGACTCCCGCTCCGTCCCGTCCAGAGAGGCGCCCTCTATCTTCGCCGAGCGGTCCTGCAGCGTGGTGAAGTACATGTAGCTGCGATGCAAAACAAAAGCCGGCGCTGTTAGAGAGTCTCGCCTGAGCTCAGGTACGAGCTGGGCTTAACTGTCATAGGTGTAGTTAGAGGAACATGCCAAACTCCGCGGGCTGAGCCCCGAGAGAAAAGGCCTGTGGATGCGATTCTGCACGAACGCCTCGTACCAAAGCGCGCTCATTAGCGCCACCATGCAGCTTTGCTTCGCTCTCCATAAACTCCATGAACGAAACCCTTCAAGAGAAGCTACGCAAAAGTAAGGTAGCGGATAATGAGAAACACGTACCTAACGTTTCCTCACCGCCTCCGCTCGTATTTTTTCTTACCGTCCACGGATTTCAGTGTCGAAGAAGTTCGTAAGAATGTTCTCAAATGCAGTTCTCGAAGTTCTCAGATATTATCTTAAGAAAATCTTCGTTGCTTTCTTACGTAGACTACGCTGCATTTTACAGCTTACGACACACGGAGCGAGAGACATTTTGAATTTGGATTTATCGTTATTTCCGTTATTTACTTTAATCCGCTCAAGAGTTAAAAAGAATTATCAAACGAAACAGAGAACAGGAAAAGAAATCCTCCTTTATCGCAACTTGTGTCCGATAACTGATTGTTTTAAAGATCGGTAAATTCCGATACTTACCTTGCCAACTCAGCATGAGAGGAGAGTGAGGTTCGTAAGGTTCCGAAAAGATTTAAGAACAGAACATTCTCAAGAACAGCACTTATTCTTAAGTAAAGAGTTTCTTGAGAAGCTATTTGAAGAGTAACAATTTTTCATGTTTCTATAGAACAAGTTTAAGAAAAAAACCGCACATTTTAGAAGATTTTCTCTCTTAGGAGGTTTAAGAACATTCTTACGAACTTCTTAGTGCTTATCTTAAGAACCGTAGCAAGTTTTTCCATAAGAAAGCTTTTGTGAATCTGACTCTTGATTCACAAAACTGTCTTAAGAAAGAAAATCTTGAATCTTAACTTCAGAATTCTTAAGAAAAAAGTTGTGAAAATTTTCTTAAGAAAGATAATTTTTTTGGTTAGTTATTTTCAAGAACAATTCTAAGGACAAGTGGTATTCTTAAACATTCCGTTCTTAAATTTTTTCGTAACCTTACGATATCCTCACTCTCATCTTAAGCGGTAAGAGTTGGTGAGGTAAACGTCGGAATTAACTTTAAACCATTTAAGGATTTTTTTCCTGTTCTCTATTTCTTGTTTGATTACTTTTTTTAAACACTTGGTTTGATGTTTTTCCTCTGAGAGGATTAAACTAAATAATGGAAATAACGATAAATACAAATTCAGCGTCTTGCTCCATTTATTGTAAGCTGTAAAACGCAACGTAGCCTACGTAAGAAACTACGAAGATTTTATTTTTTTTGAGAATTGCACTTAAGAACATTTTTATGAACTTCTTAGTGTTTTTTTCTTAAGAAATCTTCCGTGAATCCGGCCCCTGAGCTTTTCTCTTTCTTCTCTTTTCTCTTCTCTTTCCTTATCATTCCTTCCTTTCCTCACCCTTTCTCTGCGTTCACCACGATGGCCCGGGGTTTGTCCACGTCGTCCCTCAGGACCTCCCCCACGGCCTGGCCGTCCATCCTCTGGATGTTGATGGTGTTGGTGTTCTCGCAGGTCCAGTACAGGGTGCGGCTGTATGGGTCCAGGCTCAGGTCGTGCGGCTGTTTCGGGGGCTGGGTCGGACTCGGGGACACCACGGTCGCCGCCTGCCGTGAGCACAGAGAGAGAAACACTACTAGAAACTACAAACGACACGTCGTGCTACTGAACAAACCCTACCTCACTATTTCTCAATCGATTTTAATGACTCGTTTTTATATTCAAGGCTTTATGATCTACGTGCAGGAAAAAAAAGATTGGACTCCAGTTACTACAAAGCTCGATGGAGAGGAGTCTGGAGTCTGTCCCTCGGCTGATACGCCTCAGCTTTCTTCCTCTCGTTCTTTCTCAGTACTCTCTTTCCTGCTGTCTTTATTTTTCTTTCTTAGTATTAGCTTTCTTTCTTAGCATTCTCTTTTTCTTTCGTTCTCTCCTTCTTTCTCAGTATTCTCTATGCTCTGTTCTGCTTTGGGAGCCGTCTCTGACAGGGCTCTGGGGTACCTGAGATCCGTCGTCCCGAGCTTTTCGGACACTCTGTTTGCCGTCGATCCAGTAGATGAAGCGCTTGAGGGGGTCGAAGCTGATCGCTCGCAGATTCCTCAAAACGTGGATGGGCAGAATCATATCGGGGCTCTGCTCGCCCAGAACCATACGGCTGATCGAACTCTTCTGACTGAACAAGAGGAAGCTGGAGGGAGCTGAGAGACAGACAGACAGACAGACAGACAGGCAGGTTAGGTCACGTTTTGTTGGGCACTGATTCGGGGCCAAAAGCCGGACTCACAGCTGCAGTTGCGCCCGTTGGGCTCCAGCGTGTAATGCGAGGCGCAGCGGCAGCGGGCGCCGGTCGGAGACGCCAGGCAGAGGTGGGCGCAGTTCCCGTTGTTGTGCGAGCACTCGTTGGCGCCGTCCTGCCGGGACGAGTGGAACACCAGGATGTCCATGACGTACTCGAGCTGCCCCTGGACCAGTGTCCGGTTGGCGCCGCTGCGCTTGTCGGCCCGCTCGATGCTGCGCAGGTTCCAGTCCGTCCAGTAGATGAAGTCGCGGTACTGGGTCAGGCCGAACGGGTGGGGGAGGTCGTCCGCTACGATCTCCCGCTGCAGACCTGCCGAGGAAATCGGACGATTTTAGTACGCGGCTACGGTCCGAAAAGAGGGGCGCGCCCGGTTCGGTGTCTCACCCTGCATGTTGGTGGACTCGATCATACAGGTGTCCAGGTCGGTCCAGTAGAGCCGCTGGTCCACGTAATCGATGGTCAGACCGTTGGCTCGGCCCACCTTATCCACCAGGGTGATGATGTTGGTGCCGTCCATGTGAGCGCAGGCGATCCGGGGCCGGCCCCCCCACTCCGTCCAGTACATGTACCTGTACCGCCAAAACCGTACAGAACGTCAGGAGCCGGGTCGATTAAACCGGTTCAGTCACATGATTCTTTCAGATTAGAGACTTCATGTGTAAACAATTCACTGACCCAAGTGATTCCCTGAACAGGTGAGGGGAAAGCCTCAATCTAACCAAATGACTCATTGATTCAAATGGTGACCTTCTAATCAAAAACAGAAAAACTCTTATTAATGTCCAAATGATTCACTGAACAAAAGATGCTCTAATCTTGCCCTTTTCCAAGTGATTCACTGATTCTGTTGCTCATCTTCTATTCTACAGAGAAATGGCTCTTATGAACAACCAAATGATTCACTGATCCACACACTGACTTGTTGAACAAGACTAGAAAACAAATCTCAGTCATGTCCAAATGATTCACTGATTCAAACCCTGACTTTCTAGTCAAGAAAAGAATGACTCTTCATGTCAGTAAATCTTGATGAAATGATTCACTGATTCAACTGATCCACTGAACGAGGGAGCCAATCTTCAAAAGGATTCACTGATTCAATTACTCATCTATTTCCTGCTAGCTGCAGTCGTGCTTGTCGCTGCTGGAGGGCGTGGCTTCCCTCAGAGTTACACGCTAAGGGCACGGCATGTGGAAACCCGCACGAGGCGGATTAAGAAGGAACGTAACTGCTGGGATTACAGGAGGATAACACCGGCACTGACACCGTGAAGCCCGTGGCTTGGGTTCGAGCCTCTGACCTGTACCCACCCCACACCCCCCATTAAGAGCCCCTGACTGAGTGGACTGGGGCTCTGCAGGCCCTGGACCGGAGCTGGTGGACTGCGTGTGAGGTTCTGACCCGTTCGCTGGATCCAGAGCCAGAGATCGAGGATTATCCAGGTCTTTACACACTAGGACCTGCCGGTACTGCCCGTCCAGACGCGCCACCTCGATCCGGTTGGTGCCCGTGTCGGCCCAGTAGATGTTCCTGCCCATCCAGTCCACGGCCATGCCTTCAGGATAGTCCAGACCGAACTCGATCACAGCCTCGACCCCGCTGCCGTTCATAAACGCTCTGCTGATGGTCTGAGGATAAGAGAATAAGGAAGGGCTCCACTGACTGCACTGGGTAGCATTTACACTCATCAGTTCACCACAGGGCGCTGCCCTACCTCGTCATCTGCAGACAGCAGGAGTTTGGATAGTGGGAATTCAGACAGTGCGAGTTTAGAGAGCTTGTTTTCAGATAGCGGATAGTAGGTTGGAGAGTGAGAGTTCTATCAGAGGTAGTTTGGATAATGAGAGTTAGAATAGGACGAGTTTGGGTAAAAGGAGTTCAGAAGTTCTGATAATGGGAGTTTGGATAGTGGACCTTTGGATGGGGTAGTTTGGATAGTGAGAGCTTGGACAGAAAAACTGAGAAAGCATTAATTCGGGTAGTGGGAGTTTGGATAGCGGAACTTCAGATAGTGAGAAATCGGAAAGGGGTACCAGGAGAGCTGCTTTTTGGTTGGCAAACACAAACAGAGGGAGTTCAGTTAGTGGGACTTTGGATAACAGATATTTTGAAAATGGGAGTACAGGAAAAGGGAGTTTGGATAGTGAGACTTTAGGCAGTGGGAGTTCAGATAAAAGGAGCTTGGACTTTGGATAGCGGAGAGTCTGGGGAAATCAGAGAGCGGGATTTTGGATAATGAGAGTTGGAATAGCGACTGTGTGGTTTGGGACGCGGCATCAAATCGAATTTCTTAACAAAGAGAAACTAAGGGGAAAAATATACGCCCTGTACCTTGGTGCTGACGTCGGTCCAGAAGATCCGGTTCTCGGTCACGTCGAAGTCGAGAGCCGACGCCTCCTTGACGCCGCTGAGCGGGATGGCCACGTCGTTGCTGTTGGTCCCGAGCGAGATGCTGCGGATGTCGGCGCGGTTGGTGAATAGCAGGAAGGCCTCGGGCACCACGCAGGTCCGGAGGTCATTGAGCAGCTCCAGACCCATCGGGCAGGCACACGTCAGTCCTCGGGGCCCGTGGAAGCACAGGTGGCTGCAGCCGCCGTTCGACTCGGCGCAGCCGTTGGTGCCTGCACGCGCAGAAACGCTCTTAGCATTTACCTCTTCATATAGAGCTGAATGAATGAGCTCGTTTGCACCTCTCTCACCGAACGTCTCCGTCACTTTGGTGGCCTTGAGGCCCATGAGGTCGGGAAGCTGTTCCACGATGACCTCGCGGGTGATGTTGGTGGTGTGAACGCGCTCGATGCTGCGCCGCTGCCAGTCGCTCCAGTAAATGTAATCGCCCAGCAACGTGAACCCAAAAATGTGAGGGAGCTTATCCTCCAGGAGAGTCGTCCTGCTCGAACCGTCCACGTTTATCACCTGAAACAACATGAAAGGTCAAATTAGAAAGACCTGGCACGTGGGGGGGTACCTCTGGTCTACTTGGACTACCACAAACGCTTGGCACTGAGCTCAGAACCAGTACTCTGGATCATCTTGGTGTTCCACCAATCAGGAGTTCTGGAGTCAGACTCTAGTGTCAGTGCCATCCTGCCAGGGGTGCCCCCGTGTTCCCAAACCACCAGCATCAACCAAACGTCACATGACCAGTGGTGGCCAAAACCTTTCCACAAGTCCGATATACCCTGATTTGGTCTGTAAGGTGCTCCAGAACGTACATACAGTCCGGTGCAGATGTTTGGCCCCTCCCTGATGATCCACTGGTGCTTCTGGTAAAATCTCGTTAGCTCATCTAGTTGGTGATGTAATCCTTAAGAGAGGCCTAACCCTAACCCTAGTCTGATCTAATTGAATCTAATCACACGGTCTCTTCAGACTTGGGGTTTATATTTAGTCCACACAGACACACACACACACAGACACACACACACACACACACACACACACACACACGGAGCAGAACGCTCGGCTCCGGGGCTAAAAATATGGCCTAGAAAATGCTATCCTGATAAAGACTGTGTTCAGCGGGCCGGTTCTCGCCACACCGCTCCACAGCGTACACATTATTCAAACACCGACCGGCGCTTACATACTTCAGCCGCCATAATTGAGGCGTCCGGTGCCAAGGAGCACAAACCGGCCAAAAATGAGGGGGACGGGGGGCGGACGCACGAACAAATCAGATATTTTAAGGTCGTGCTGAAGAGACAGATCGAGAACTCTGCAAACGTGCCCTCCTACGCCCCGCCGGCAGCACAGACACACGCGGGGGCTACGCGACTTTGATTTAAGAAACAAAGCACAACTATCCATTTTTCATCCAAATTTATTATACAGGGCTTGAAAAGCTATATACATACAGGCCCGGTTCTAACCCCGTTCCGTAGAGAATCGCCGTGTGTGCTGTGCTGTGGGTTTTGGAGTCGGTTCCATTTATCGTTTAAAAAAAAAATTTAAGTTTAAAATTTAGAAATCTCCCACAGCAATGCACTAAGGCCATGTTCAGATTCAAATCTCAACCGACAAAATTCAAATTTTAACCAACGAATCTTCACGGACTCCTCACATGCATACACCCATGTGATCAAAAGTATTGGGACAGAAACACGCATCCTTTGTGCTTGCCACATTTCAAGCCCTGCTGTAGTTCCTTCAGGAAATGCAGATCTAGTTTTAAATTATTAAGACAGATCTGTGACACTGAGGGTACGTAACGGTTTGGACTACGTGACTCGCGTGCAAAAAATCATACAAATGTTATCGTCTTTAGATAAAACATCACAGCAACAACAGAACCAAAACATACAAAATATAGTTTTTTTTTTAAATAAATGCTCTTAAATCTCAAAACTTTTAGAAATCTAAGTCCAAACCCATGAGTCTGATGATAAACAGGTAGATCAAACAGATGGAGTCACAAAAACAACGAGCCCGTTTGGAAACCAAGTGAGTAAAAAGAACAAAATATTCTTTTACAGAATAAGTCCTGTGAAGTTCAGACACCTAAAGTAAGCGAGGGCGGTGAAGGCCTGCTGACTGGATGCAGAGCAGCGGTGTAATCGGCGTGAGTAATCTCCTTCTCTACACCTCAGCACCACACAAAGCTCCTGCCAGAGCTACAGCTTCATCATCCTCTCAGCTCTGAGGCCAGGCAGGGCAACCTCTCCACACTCCACATGACCCCGGGAACCGTCCATGAGATCCATAACAGAACCACAGAACCACAACTCAACCCTCAACAACTATAACAGACAGAGTTCTGTTTGATCCCGGTTCCGATCTGGGGCTTGTCTCATTTAGTTCTGTCCAGATTCAGTACCAGTTTAAGACGGATTCACTGAGTTCCATACTGGTTCTGGTCTCGTCCTGTTCATGTTCTGTATCAGATAAAGTCTCGTTCCATTCGGGTTCTGCTCAGGTACTCGTCTCACATAATTCCATCCAGGTTCCTGCCCTCTTCATGTCTCGGTCTGTCCAGGCTCTGTTTCGGTTCAAATCTCGTTCCATTAATGTTCTATAACAGATAAAGTCTAGCTTCATCCAGGTTCCAAACCAGGCCCCTGTCTCACACAGGTCCCTGCGGATTCCGTCCCTTTTCAAGCCTCGTTCTGGCCCAGTTCCGGTCTCATTCTGTTCATGTTCTATACCAGTTAAAGTCTCGATCATTCAGGTCCTGACCAGGTACTCGTCTCAGACAGCTCCGTCAAGGTTCCTTCTCTCTTCTTGTCTCATTCCGTC